>JAGKTI010001803.1:64323-76607 GCA_018397915.1 Birgus latro
TTCCTTCTTCCTTGCATTAAAAAAAAAAAAAAAAAAAAAAAAAAAATCCTGGACAGAGGTCAGCGACGGAGTCATCCAGCCTCTTCTGATAACTCAAGAGGGCTGGATGATGCCCACATCTCAGCCTGCCCAGGTGGACCCTGTCCTCATGGGGGAGATAGGATTCAGAAGGATGGATATCAGGAGGCCGTGCATGCAGCTGTGTGTTGTCTCTGAGTGACTGAATGGAACGGCGAGTGATTTGAGTATGAATATGCTTCTGGAAGCTGGTCTGAGGCGGAAGAGATGATAGTATTTGTGTATGATATCGTGTGCTGGGTGTTGTTTTGATGTTCCTTGGTGTGTGTGGATGTGCTGCCATGTAGTGTAGTGGATGTTGTGGGTTTGTGGAGGCTGCAGCGAGAGTTTGGGTGCCTCTCATGTCTAGATAATCCTTTGGTTTCTTGGTGTAGGTGGTCTGTAGGTGTAGTAGCTGTGCAGCCTGATTATTTTTAAGGCCTTGTTTTGTATGGTCCGAAGAGTGTTGTAGTGTGTTTTAGTGAGGTTAGGAGCCCAAGCAGGGCTTGCATAATTCATCACTGAACGTATATATTGTTTGTATACTGTGGTGGTGGTTTCTTTGTTGTGTCCAAATGTTGTATGGGCAAGTGACTTCAAGGCACTGAGTCTAGGTGTTAATTTATTTTTGATGTTTATGATGTGTTGTTTAAATGACAGTGATGTATTGTATGTTACACCAAGGATTTTGGGTGTGTGTGTGTGTGTGTGGTAGGGGAGTGTTGTCTATGGTGAGGTGTGGAATGTGACTGTGTGTTCTGCTGTCCAGTTTGTGAGAAAGGTCATTGTAGATTTGGCTGGGGCTATTTTGAGTCTGTTGTGGTGAACCATTCATGTAGTGTGTTGAGGTAAGGTTGGAGGATTTGTGTGGCTGTGTTTGCATTTTGGTGTGTGCATGTTAGTGTTATGTTATCTGAATAGGAAGCTATGTGTATTTGTTGTGTGTGGGGTGTGGGTGTGTCATGCATGTATAGGTTGAAGAGTGTAGGAGACAAGACAGATCCTTGGGGGACACCATTTGTGAAGTTTCTGATGTTTGAGGACTGACAAGCAAAAGTTACATGTGCATATCTCCCTGCTAAGTTGTTTGCTAGCCATCTTTTTGTGTTATTGTGCATGTTTGTGTTGAGTATTTTGTTTGTGAGGTTGTGGCGGGGGATGGAATCAAAAGCTTTACTAACGTCTAGTGTGACAAGGAGTGTTCTATGTGGTGGCCTAGCTGAATTCATGCTATCAAAAACTCTCTGTGTGAGGTCTGTAAGAAGAGTGTTTGTGGAGTGTAGTGGCCTAAAACCATGTTGTGATGGGGCTAGGGGTGTGTGAGGTGTAACTAGTTGTAGTACCAGTCTTTCAGTGACTTTGGAGGGGGTGCAGAGGAGTGTGATGGGGCGGTGTGAGGAAGGTAATGTGTGGTCTTTGTTGGGTTTGGGGATAGTGATGATAATGCCATGCTTCCAGATGTTGGGTATTACGTTGTGTGAGTAGCTGTAGTCTGATATGTTGGTGAGTGCTTGTATGCCTTGTGGTCCAATGTGTTTAAGGTGTATGTTGCTTATGTTCTCTGGTCCACAGGCAGATGAGTGTTTGAGGTTGCTGATGATGTGACATGGCGAGTGTTGAGAAGGGTGCATGGTGAACTGAATGAATGGAAGGCAATGACTGACTATGTGTGTGTGGATGAAAGAACGAGAAGATGTGTAACGGATGCAAGAGTATATAGAGGTTGGGGGAGTGGACAGAATCAGAGTCCACACAAAATAGAGGAAGAGAAGAAGAGAAGGACAGGAGGGAGTAGTTCTTACAAGGAGGGTAGAAAAGTTACAAGAGGATGGAATAAAGGCTGAATATAAAAGGGAAGTGGAGGAGCGATTGGGTAAATATAGATTGGAGCAGATGGGGGATGTGGAAGGTGTGTGCAAGATATTCACAGAAGAAATCTGTGCAACATGTGAGGTGGTGTGTGGGGTGAAGAGAAGACAAAAGGAGGTTCAGGAAACAGCATGGTGGACTGAAGAGGTGAGAGAGGCTGTGGCACAAAAGAAGAAAGCATATAATGAGTGGATGAGGAACAGGGGCATCAAAGATGCTGAGAGATGGAAGAGAGAGTTATATGTAGAGAGGAGGAGAGAGGTGAAAAAATTAGTAAGAGAGAGTAAGAAGAGAGTGGATGAGGAATTTGGAAGAAATTTGAGTGTAAAGTGGAGGGAATGTAAGAAAATGTTCTGGAAAGAGGTAAAAAGAGTTAGACAGGGTGCCAACGAAGCTAGTTGGGGTGTGAAAGATAAAAATGGTAGATTACTAGTGGAGAAGGGGGAAAAAGTGAGCAGATGGAGAGAACATGAATTGCTGAACATAGATAATGAAAGTAATGCAAGTATAAGTGGCTGGGGAATGGCTGGGAGAAGGAGGGTTGTGCAAAGAGAGGAAGAAATTACCAGGATGGAAGTGGTGGAAACAATGAAGAAAGTTAAAATGGGGAAAGCCCCAGAAATTGATGGAGTGTGTGGTGAAATGCTGAAGCATGGGAGAGAGACAGTAACAGAATGGATGTGGAAGGCGTGCAGATTGACCTGAAAGGAAGGCAGAGTCCCGGAGGATTGGAAGTCAGGTATAATTACTCCTCCGTACAAAGGAAAAGGGGAAAAAGAAGTGTGTTGTAATCATAGGGGCATTTGCCTTCTTAGTGTAATAGGAAAAGTATATGGTTGGATACTTACTGACAGAGTTAGGGAAATAACAGAGGAATTAGTTGGAGAAGAACAGGGAGGTTTTAGGAAGGGAAGAGATTGTGTAGATCAGATATTCATTCTTAGATCTTTAGTGGAAAAGTTTTTAGAGAAGGGAAAGAAGTTGTATGCAGCCTTCATGGATTTGGAGAAAGCATATGACATAGATAAGAATTGTGGAAAGTATTGAGAATATATGGAGTAGACGGGAAGCTGCTGAAGGCAGTGAAAAGACTGTATGGGGGGGTGAAGGCCGCAGTGCATGTGGATGACAAACTGAGTGAATTCTTCCATTGGAAGGTTGGACTGAAACAAGGATGTGTCATGTCTCCATGGTTGTTCAATCTGTATATGGATGGGGTTATAAAAGAGATACAAGGTCGAGCAGTGGATGTTGGAGTGGCCCTAGTGAGAGAGCGCAGTGTTTGGAAACTCCCTGTACTGTTGTTTGCGGATGATACTATGTTGTTGAGTGAAGATGAAGGGGAGCTGCAAGGCTTGGTAGATGAGTTTGGAAGTGTTTGTAAGAAGCAGAATCTAAAGGTGAATATAGGGAAGAGTAAAGTGATGGTCTTCAAGAGAAGTGAAGCCAGTGAATGTACAGTGAGATTGGATGGAAAGGATATGAAGAATGTGAGTGTATTTGATGGAGAGGATATGAAGAATGTGAGTGCATTTAAGTACTTGGGTAGTGTGATGAGTAAGGATGGAAGTCTGGAGGGTGAAGTGCATGGAAGGGTGCAGCAGGGAAGAAAGGTTGCTGGTTCCTTGAAAGCAGTGATAAGAAACAGGGAAGTGAGCATGGATGTGAAAAAGTTGCTACATGACAGTATTGTGATACCAATATGGAAGTGAATCTTGGTCCCTGTTGGAGGGACAGAAGTCAAGAGTGAGAGCAGTGGAAATCAGTTATTTGAGAGGAGCATGTGGATTCACAAGAAGTGACAGACTAACAAATGAGGAAGTGAAGGAGCATTGTGGTGTGGATGTGGACAATAGGAAGTGTTAGGAGAAACACGTTAAGGTGATTTGGGCATGTGTAATATTGCTAAGTAGGTATATTTCATTTGTTCTCCAATATCTTCTGATCAAAAATCAAATGTTAATCACCTGAGATTTATCTAGTACTAAAATAATTTTCCTTGTGAACATGGGTCTATAAGAAAACAGCTTGAATCCCTGAGTCACTTGACTTCACATTTACCAATATACAGTACTACTACTACTACTAATCTGGACTTTTGTTACTCAAAAATGCCAGTCTTCCACTGGGAATTCAGTAGCGCTCGATACACATATACATTATTTTTACAATTACAAAAATTGTGACATTTCTTATGTGCAATACAAACCACCAGTAAAAAAAAAAAAAAAAAAAGCAATAATTAAATCCTATAATCATCTGTCATAGTACCTCTCTCCTGATTGTAGCATTTTGAAAAGAGAAAGGCTTTTAGCTGTCTCTTAAAGGATTCAACAGAAAAGAGTTATCTCATGGACAACAGTAATCTACTGTAGTACTGTACAGTACTATAGCTATATACATAGCTTAGGGGCTCTATACACAAAAGAACGATCAGAGAAAGATGATTGGTGAATGGCTGCAGGCTCATCAAGATGCAAGGAATCATCTTCACTGCATAACATCACACCTGGGCGTGTCGGTTTGAATTTTAACATTTCATCAAGATTCTTCAGTTCACCAAACTTCGAAACCTTGAATGTAATAAGACACAGCTTAAACTGAACAGGGTAGTCGATTCCTGGGGAGGGAGACCAAAGATAAGCCTTGTCTCTCTGTTCAACACAAACTGAATTATTCTTAGTATACTATTTGGAAGGCCATTCCACAGAGAATTACAATATTCAACGCGTGACAAAACCACTGCATGGACCAATGTTAGGAGGCAATGTCTGTTCAGGAATTTTCTCTCAGAGTACAGATTTCTGATATTCAAGTTACACTTTCTAACAACTTGATTAGTAAGTTCTTTGTATTTAACTCTGAATTACAATAAACACCAAGATTTCGAACAGAACTGACTGGATGAAGTTGTAACACACCAATGTTCAAAGTCAGGGCATTATCAGCATTGTCACCCTTTCTGTTTCCTCTGATGATGATCTCAGTTTTACCATCATTCAGCTTAAGTTTCCTCCTTGTCATCCAAATCTTAATATCAGACATCTGAGATTCAAGCTTAGTCTTGGTATCATTAATATCCGACGTCTTAACCCGTACCACGCTAGTGACGTAGATCTACGTCTCCTTAAAAAATGCCGGTGACGTAGACCTACGTCCTGCAGCACTGACAAGTCATTGCATGCAACTAAAGTAAAATGGAAGGTAATATCATGTCTTGCTAACTTCAGACATTTCTTAGCAATGCTTACAACACTGATTTAGGAGCATGGGAGGCGAGTGAGTCTGTAATGGCTCACAGCCACTCTGCTCTGTCAGTAACCTTGAAGATTTCAGAGGTTGAGTGGCACCAACCTGACTCAATTCAACCTACTTTCTGGCTTTGGTGATTACTTTTATTAGTGCCAGGGTATTAAGCCCATTTACCCCCCCAAAAAATCTAAAATCAGTTCACAAGCTTACAGATGCTCTGCTCTCTCAGGAAACTCGAAGATTTCAGAGGCAGAGTGGCACCAACCTGACTCGATTCAAAAACTTTCTGGCTTTGGCGATTACTTTTATTAGTGCTAGGGATCTTATATTGATGTAATAAGCCCATTAGCCGGAAAAATATCTAAAATCAGTTCACAAGCTCACAGCTGCTCTGCTCTCTCAGCAACCTTAAAGATGTCAGAGGTAGAGTGGCACCAACTTGACTTGATTCAGCCAACTATCTGGCATTAGTGATTACTTTTATTAGTGCCAGGGATCTTATATATATATATATATATATATATTTTTTTTTTATGTGACCAACTCTGGGCATAGGCCCGTTATCAAGGCCCAGCAGTCCTCCTACATCCATACATCTCCACATATTGATGTATTAGGCCTATTTAGCCAGAAAAAAAAATCCAAAATCAGCCGTTGTAGAGGGGTATCGGTCTTTTTTTTCTTTTTTTCCCCCAGTGTGGTACAGGTTAACATAAAGCTGAGTGTCATCGACATAAAAATGATAGGACACATCGTGAGCATCCAGTAAAGACAATAAACTACTTGTGTAGATTGTAAATATAATTGGACATAAAACTGATCCCTGAGGGACTCCAAACAGAAGAAGAGCAGAATCTTAACTAGTATAATCAACAACTAAAAATGATATGACACATCGTGAGCATCAAGTAAAGACAATAAACAACTTGTGTAGATTGTAAATAGAATTGGTCACAAAACTGATCCCTGAGGAACACCAAACAGAAGGGGAGCAGAATCTGAGCTAGTATAATCAACAACTACTCTCAGAGATCTACCTGACAGATATGACTTAAGGAGCAAAAAAGCACAGTCATGAACACCAAAAAAAAAACATCATCCACCAATAGCTTATGATCTACTGTGTCAAAAGCTGCAGGCATATCCAAAGAACTAAGAGAGGGGGCATCCCACTACAGGTGTTTGCCACCAAGTCACTATGAACCCTTGTTAATGCAGTTTCAGTTGAATGATATTTTCTGTATGCTGATTGACCAATGAGAACAACTCTGTTATGTTCCAGTAGTGGTAAGAGTTGATGAAGTATGGCCCGCTCAATAACCTTGGATAAGAAGGACAGGTTAGCGATGGGACATAATTTGTCATGCTCTCGACATCATGGTCGGGTTTCCTGTGTAGGGACCTAAGCAAGGCACGTTTCTCAGACTGCACAAAATTACTTTCTAAGGAGCATCTATTTATTATGTTGCGGATAAAGTCTGCTGAGTGACTGTACACATCAGGAAGTTGTGACATGTTACACAGATCGAAAGGGCAAAATGTTTTGTTAGTTCTCTGAAGTAACATTTGACTTTATTTACATCCAGTCGATGAGGTGGAGGAATGGAGTTGAGAGGTATATGAGGGAGGAAGGGGTGAGCTGGAGGGAGGATAGGCAAATGGTGGGTGACAGAGCGACTTGGAGGCGTTTTGTCTGCGGCCACCCTTTGCGGGATTAGGGCATCGGGCTATAGATAGAGAGATAGGATGAAGTGTTGAAAGCAAATGACCCCCTGTGCACCGTGACTGGAAGTCAACTGGCTACACTTCATTAGAAGAAGTGCTGTCTAAATCATTTATTATGTGAGATATCTTTGTTGCAAAAAATGAAGCAATATCAGAAGCCAACTGGGTATTGGATACAGAAGTCAGTTCAACAATTACTGCACATTCCTCCAACCAACCAAACTGTTCACAACTGCAGCCAGTTTTTTTAATCACCACTACATGAATCAACTTTTGCTTTGATAATACCATGCCTTTTTGCCTTTTACGGTGTGAACAACTGCTCTTCTTGCAGAAACGTAACACAACCAAGTTAACAGTCCATTGCAAGCGCCACATGTTCTGCCTTTCTACGTTGTCTACACACAAAGAATTAATGGATGGTCCACCACTTCATGAATCAACTTCTGTTTTGATAGTACTGTACCTTGTTTTTTGGGCTTTTATTGTGTGAACAACTCCTCTTCTCACAGAAACATAATGCAAACGATTTAATTCGGTCCATTGCATGCACCATATGTTCTGCCTTTCTATGTTGTCTATGCAAAGAATTAATGGATGGTTCATACCATGGAGAATTACCATGTACAATGATTGTTTTTACTACCTCAGGATATTAATAGTCAAAAACTGACCTATGCTCACTGTTAAATAAATCAATCAAATCATCAGAAGAAAGATTTGATGAATCAATGAAGTTTAAATCCTTATCAATTTCAAGACACATTGAACAGCGGTTGATATTCCTGTAATTTCTGAACTTGATGAGCTTTTTATAGGAAGGGGATTTCGGGATATCAAAACTGAATGTGATCAGAGCATGGTCAGAGATAAGGGGGTCAAATGAATCAAACTCCACATCAGATACGAACTTTCAACCAACAGGTGACAAGATATCCTGAGACGTGAGTTGGGTCACTCACATGATTGAAAAAATTATTCCGGATGATCAACTCAAGGAATTCTGACGAAAATGGATTTGACTGTGGACTGGTTTTGGGAAGGGACTTAAATGGTCATGCAGGTGAAGCAGCTCAAGGTTATGAAGGAGTACTTGGTGGATGTGCATATGGCATTAGAAATTCGGAGAGGGAAAGGATACTTGAGTTTGAGGAGGCAATGAACATGATTGTGTGCAACACACATTTTAGGAAAAGAGAGGGTAGGCTGATTATGTACGAGTCTGGGGGAAACAGCAGTCAGATAGATTATTTTCTGGTCAGGAGGGCTGATAGGAGGTTAGTGAGGGATGTAAAAGTTATAGGATGTGAGGAGTGTGTGCGGCACCACAAACTATTGATTTGTGACATGGTGCTTAAAGAACGAGTGATGAAAAAGAGGGCTTATGTACCAAGGAAGAAAATACGGAAACTGGAAAACCAAGCAGTAAGGGATGCCTTCTATAGCGAGATGAGGAGAGTGGTGGCTGAACAGGGAGCCGTAGACAGAGGCGTTAATGAACAGTACAGAGCCCTCAAGAACAACCTCTTGAGAGTTACTGATGCGATATGCAGTTGGACAAGAGGCCCATGAAGACATAAAGTAACTTGGTGGTGGGATGAGGGTGTAGAAGCTGAAGTCGAGGAGAAAAGAACGCTTTTCTGGGAATGGAAGAAGGATGGTAACAAGGAGGAATACTTGGCTGCCAAGCATAGGGCTAAAAGAGAGGTACACAGGGCAAAGTCTGAGTCACAAAGACTTATACTTGATAACCTAAATCATGTGGAAAGGAAAAATATGATATTTAAGGTGGCAAATCAGGTGAAGAGGGATAATTGGGATAATATAGGTGAGCAGTGTGAGAAGAATTATGAAGGAAGGGGAGTGGTGAACAGTGAGGATATTAAAGAAGCATGGAGACAGCATTATAGCCGGTTGTTGAATAAGGACTCTGACTGGGACTGGGAAGGTTTGGATCCAGTGGATCCAGCGTTTGGCCCTTGGCCTTCGATTGATGCTGGTACTGTGAGTGAGGCAACAGGCAGGATGCAGGTGGGGAAGGCAGCAGGTATGTCAGGGTTGACTGCCAAAATGTTGAAGGCCTCAGGAGATATAAGGGTGAGGTTAGTCACTGACCTGATTAATATAATTATATGAGTGTGTTGTCCCAGATGAATGTGGTGGCTGAAGAGTGTAATTGTAAATGTGTACAAAGGGAAGGGGATGCCCTGGAGAGAGGAAATTATAGACGTATTAAGCTTTTAGATCAGATAATGAAGGAGAGAGTTCTAGAAGGTATGATTAAAGAAACAGTGAATATTGAAGAGGTGCAGTTTGGGTTTATGCCAGCAAGGGGGACCACTGATGCCATATTCATTGTTTGACAGCTTCAGGAAAAATATATTGTAAAGAAAAGGGAAATGTACTTTGTTTTTGTCAATTTGGCAAAGCCCTTTAACATAGTCCCTAGAGAGGTGGTGAAGTGGTCAATGAGAAAGCTTGGGTTGGAGGAGTGGCTGGTTAGGGTGGTTATGGCCATGTATGCTGGTGCTTCCACCCAGGTAAGAGTGAATGGAGATCTGAGTGATGACTTTTCCGTGAACGGTAGTGTGCATTAGGGGTCAGTTTTGAGTCCCTTGTTGTTTATCATGGTACCCTCTCATGTGACTTCAGAAATGGATTCCCATGGGTGATGTTGTATGCTGATAATTTGGTACTGATTGCAGAGAATGAAAGGGAGGTGGAGAAAAGATTTATGAAGTGGAGAGGTGGTATGGGGTGCAAGGGCTTAAGGGTAAATGCAGATAAAACAAAAGTGATGATATCTAGGGTTGGTGGTGGTACCGTCAAAGAAGAGGGAGAGTGGCCATGTGCAATTTGCCACAAGGGCATGGGAAGTAATTCCACCTTGTGCAGTGTTTGTGATAAATGGGTGCACAAGAGATGTAGTGGTATTAGAGGTAGACTGTGAGATAATGCTGATTTTATGTGTGTGGTGTGTTGGAGACAGCTGGAGATTGTCAGGAGTGAAAGGATTGAACTTGCTGGTGAGTCTCTTGAGTGTGTGGAAGAGTTTTGTTATTTGGGAGACATGTTATGTGCTGAAGGTGGGGCTGGAGCTAGCTCTGCAGCTAGGGTGAGAAGTGGTTGGAAGAGGTTCAGAGAGCTGTTGCCTCTCCTGACACTGAAAGGACTCTTCCTTCCTGCTGAGGGGTCTTTGTATGCAGCATGTGTTACGAGTGTGATGCTGTTTGGTAGTGAGACCTGGGAAGTAAAGGAAAAGGATATTCGCAGGCTCCAACGTACAAAAATGACAATGACTGGGTGGATGTGCAGTGCGTCCCTGCGTGCAAGGCCTGGGGGGGCTGGGTTTACGATGGAAGAGTTGAGAGGTAGGATAGGGCTAGAGTGTATTGGTGTAGTGATGAGGAGAGGTAGGCTAAGGTGGTTTGGACATGTGGAGAGGATGGGCCTTGATAATTGGGTGCAGAAGGTGAGAAGTGTTAATACTGGGGGTGGGGTTGCGAGGGGCAGATTGAGAAAGACATGGGACGAGGTCATTAAGTGTGACCTCAGGGTCAAGGGACCGAACAGGGAGGCTGCCATAGATCGAGCAGCATGGAGAGCCGCCACTGGGTGATCAAGGCCAAAGCATGCAAGCATGTTGGAGCCTTCAGAAAAGAAATGAAACGTAACGAATTGTCAACCCAATAATTGAAATCACCACAAACAAGAAGTCCTCCAGAGTTAAGAGAAAATACTTCAAGAAACTGTCCAAACTCCTCCATAAAACCTCAATCTGTGCCCAGATGACCAGGTCAATAAACAATTACAGTTCTGCTGGTTCTCTGATGGAAATTTAATAATACTTCCATAAGTTCAAATGAAGATGGGGTCAGGTCAAAGTTTATGAAAGAAACAATTGTGAGTGCTGCTAAGCAGATATGTGCTACACCTCCTTCCGGATGGTCAGTGGCAGCCCTGAGAATACTTATAACAACATGTGTCTTAGGCAAAGCACTAAGAATAATACTAATATCTGACTCAAACAACCAAGTATCAGTCAAGCACAAAATGTCAAGCTCGTGTTGATTTAGAGCTTCATTAATATAGTCTATCTTATTATGGATGGAATGAATATTTAAAAGACCCACCTTTAATTGGTTCAAAGGGAAGGTAGTCAGCTTCTTGAATGGTCAAAGTTGGTGTTTATCAATCTATTCCTAAGGGAAATCATGACTGGACAGTCTCTACTAAATGCAAAATGGGCAACTAACTATGGATTAGTACAGTATTAGCTTAAAGATGTCTTGAGGAAGTGCAGTTGATGCATTTAGATTCATGATTTTTTCTAGAACACCTCTCAGATGGATGACCAAAACCCTGACAGTAATGACACTGTGTTACCCAGAATCTACCAAAAGTGCAGCATCTTGCATGATCCACATAGATATAGTTGCCAAGTTCTACAATGGAAGGTCTCACCTCTGGCGACATCTTCAAGACAGCAGTTATAGTGTCATTCTTAGCTCTTGTGAAGAGAAGGTTGGGGGTACAACCTCCATCCATGAGCATCTAAATTTTACTGTTTCTACTCAGAATGTTAGGGACGATGTCAGAGTCGCCCAGGGAAGAGGAAAAGCCCGTCATGGTTATTTTGCCAGCATTTTCTTTGCCTTTGATATGCAAAAAGTGCCACCGGAGCCAAAATGATCATTCAGTACCCCAACCGTTTTACCTCTGGCCTCGGCTAATGGACATCAGCCTTAGTCTTAAGGCAGCTATCAACTGGTACCAAGCCAAGAATACCTCTGATGTCTTCTGGTCCCATTTGACTCATTGGAGTATCAGCACTGCTTTTAGGAAAGATCAGTACCTGTTGAATACGGATGGCTTTTTTCTGGCCATGAGCACTGATCTCAACCATGCCCCTAGACAGATCCTTGCCATCTCCCACGAGAGACCCCTAAACAGAATCCGCAAATGATCTGGCCTGGTCCTGGGTGACAGCCATGGGTGATGAGACCTTGATCTCTAGTGCCTCCAGTCTGCTTGAAACATCCTTGATAGTCTGAAAAATAGGCCCAACAACCTTATCTTCCAGCTTCTTCTTTGTGACTCTGCTTCTTCCACCAGCCAAGACCTCATCTGCAGGCACAACACATTAGCTACAAAGCCAGCGAAAGCCCAGCTGGTGGCACTTCTTCATAAATGGGTAGTCATTAGCATCCATACTTCTGCATGCTAAGTGAACCCACCCACTGCGGTAGGTGCACTTCAGTGCTTGTCCACTTTTTGCCACAGACTTACTACAGCAAGGGCACTGGTGTTGTTTGCTCATGGTCAAGGCAAAAGAAATGAACAAGACAAACAAACTACAATAAAAAATGAAAAATGTATGT
>JAGKTI010001804.1:1637-59385 GCA_018397915.1 Birgus latro
GGGAAAAGATGGCTATAAGAGAGAGAGGGAGAGAGAGAGAGAGAGAGAGAGAGAGAGAGAGAGAGAGAGAGAGAGAGAGAGAGAGAGAGAGAGAGAGAGAGAGAGAGAGAGGCTTTTGTACACCCCAGCAAAGGAGAACATAATGCTTCTGGTGCAAAGAAAAATGGAAATAATGGAGCCTCTTCCTTCTGCCACCGGTTATTTATCCATTGGTCCAATAATTAATGTTGGTCACTTCGCATGAGCACGTGGTGACATCTGTTAGGATTCAGCTATACCTTTCCCCATGGTTCGCGTCCATTATGGCCGATCAGGGCAAGACACTGGATATTGTTATTTGAGATAAATATTGAAATACACTCCACCCGAGTATGATACCCACCCTAGGAGGAGGCAACTTTGAGGTTAGCACAGTGAGCGTGGGTTCAGCATGAGACGGGCCCACCTCTACCTTTGCCCTATGCCCCTCTCGCGCTCAAGTGCCTCTACTCGGAGGTAGCAGTCACGGGACATTACACCTCAGCCGGACCAGCCCTCATCAGGTTCAGGATGGGGCTAACTCCTCAGCCCCAAACAGCATCCCGGAGGCGGCCACCAGCTGCTCACTTGCTGTGTCCCTCCCTCAGCCAGACCGAGTGATGGCCACCAGCCGCTCACTTACTGTGTCCCTCCCTCAGCCAGACCGAGTGATGGCCACCAGCCGTTCTCTGAATAAACACCCTCCAGGGAAGAGGGCTTTGGTGACAGGGGCTGCAGACGAGGGAAGGCTAGTGGACGTTCCCTCCCTGGCAAGTCTAGTGGACATTGCCACTGAAATGGAGACTACCGAAGTACCCCATAAACTTTACCTGGCCGAGACACCCACCCCAGGAGGAGACAACCAAAGGGCAGAAATAGTCAGCGCGGGCTCAGTGCAAGACGGGTGCACCTGTGCCTTTCCCGCACGCCCCTCTCACACTCAGGTAACTCGCCACCAAGTTATCAGATACAGCGGACTACATCTCTGCCGGACCAGCCCTCGCCAGGATTGGGGTGGGGCTACTCAGTTAGTCCCAGTCAGTGCCCAGGAGACGGCCACTAGCTGCCCATTCGCTGATACCCCACCCCACACCGGGTGATGGCCACAAGCCGCACATGGGGAGAGACCGCCACAAGCCGCTCCCGCTATAACCCTAAAAGTGAAGGGGAACAGGTGACGGCCACAAGCCGCACCTTAGAGATGGCCACAAGCCGCTCCCACTATAACCCCAAAAAAGACAGGGAACAGGTGATGGCCACAAGCCGCACCATGGTGACGCCACAAGCCGCGCCTCCATAGGAAGGGACCCTACACGGGTGACAGTCACAAGCCGCACCTGCAGGAGGGCGACGGCCACAAGCCATGCACCTGTGGGCCCTCTGGGAAGCAGGACACTGGTGACGGCCACAAGCCGCACCTGCACCACTGTGATGGCCACAAGCCGCACCTGCACCACCGTGATGGCCACAAGCCGTGCTCGGGGTGTAGTCCTCGCAGGGCACGGTGCCACCCAGGGGCACAAACCCTCAGTGACAGCCACAAGCCACATGAGGGAGGAGACGGCCCTAAGCCGCTCTGCATTTCGTATCCTTGGGGACTCGACGATGTCCACAAGCCTCACTAGGGAGGGAACGGCTACATATTGCCCCTCGGCCCCTACCCCAGTTCCTTCCCCACCTGTGGATTTCCCGGGCTTGCTGGAGTCTGCCTGTGGCAGCTCGGGTATCCTCGCCCCTTCTCCTGATAGGGACACCCTCCCGCTGGAACAACAACTGGAGGAGACCTGGCAAGGCCCCCTAGCACCTGGGATCCTAGCTCTCCAGCCTGCCCCTCGGCAGTCCCAGCCCCTGACGGGTTCATCACTACTAAGCTGCCACACATCACCCCTGACGGAGGCTCAGCAGAGGAGAGACCAGCTGAGGCATCACCAGGACCCCAGAGCGTGACCTTCCAAGCCCCATCCGACGACCTCTTGCCCGTCAGAGTAGGCGCCGACAGGTGCACCTACTCTCTCTGTTTAGGCCCAGCCCCTAGGCCCAACCCCCCGGGCCACTCAGGAAGGGCGCCCACATCACGCCACCGGACCACTCCCGGACGACCTGGTTGCGGCCCGGCCTCCTGACAAGGCCCCAGACAAACACCAGCAGTTCGGCCTCCTGATGAAGGTCTCTCCGGACGTCCCAACAACAGGCAGCCTCGTAACACAGGCTGCCACATCTGGGCACTCCACTACTACCGAGCCTCACCCAACAGCAAGCTCTGGCTACGTCCACCTGTCGCAGAGTCCTCCGGCCCCGTCCTATTTGTGTACCTATTGGTTCGTGTTAACCCGCCCAGTCCCGACCGATTTTTTACCCAACACACCCTCAGAACCCGACCAATTTTCAACTTTTTTTGGGGGGGCTCAAACCTCCACTTTTGGTGAGAAACATCGAAAATTCATAGAGAAATCGCCCACCTGAGCTTATAAATGTTGCTACAGGTGTCAGTCAGCCTTACCTTTCATTCTCTCTCAGGGTAAGTGCCTTCAAAGAAAACGAACTATGGGAGGGTTAACTAACTCAAGCCACTTTAAATTATGTATTTATTTATTTGGTACGAATTTATGTGTAGTACAAGACTATATTGGTTTTCACACAATAATATAGGCGATATAAGCATTGTTCACTCACCAAAAACACCAGCATATGGAACCTTCATTTACAACATTACCACCTCATCACTTCTGTTTGTTTCTCCCTCTAGCATCTTTGTTTCTTTGTCCTCCACCTCAGGAATCACTTTCACCGTGAATTTCGTCAATGGAGAGACACTGGGGCAACATGTCTTTACTAGCCAGGTTACTGCTAACAGGTGAATTGCCCAGTGTGTGGGGAGGGGGGAGGGGGTCAGGTGGGGCCAGGCAGTATCCCCGCTTGACAGCAGGTATAGGAAGGTCTCCCACATAGGCCTACCAAAAATCACCCGCAAATCTTGAAAAATGTGCAAACGACGGGCCTTGCAATTGACTGATGTACAATGCACATTGGTGGGTCTGAGCGTGAAAAAAATGGTGACGTGCATCGTACGTTGGGGGGGACTGGGCTAGTTAAGTGTGCCACTGTTTGTGTTTGCCTCAGAGTGTAATTTAAGGTAATATACGTGTAAGGTTTGTTGCCCTGAGTTTTTAAGCCCTGTTCCCTCTAGTTGCCTTAAGATACCCAACCTGGTCTAGAAAGAGGACCCCGTTCTAGGCTCTGTGTCTAAGGAACGAGAAGTCGTGCCTTTCACACGCAGTGTAACACTGGTGGCCAGCGGTGGTTCTTAACCTGGTGAGTGGCAACTGGAAGCAAGGGAAACTTAGGCAAAATGGCGACAAAACTGCAAGTCCAGTTACCTAAATTCGACCACGAGCAATACGACATCCACACTTACCTAGAAATAGTAAAACCATTGTTGGACATAGCCTTTGAGACAAACAGACAGAAAATGGCAATAATGCTACCACTTCTGGGCAAAGCAGGAGCCACAATTGCACCTATAATCGTCCCGGAGCTGACATGGGCGGAATTCACCAAGCTTATAACTCAAGGAGTCACCCCTTCATTAGGGAAAGTTGTGGCACTAGCACAGCTCGACTCTCTCACCTACGACGGAAACCTCAACGACTCACTCGTCCAGGCCAGGCGACTCGTCACTGCCACATACCCGGAGTGCAGCAAGGAAACCAGGGAACAACTTGTTTCCAACACACTGGTCAGGATTCTCCCCAGTGCTGTCAGGGAGCACTTCACAGTTCATGACCCAACGGGAGACCTGGACAATGATGTCCAGCTCGTACGTCGCCTCCTGGCTGCCCGTACTACCCCGCAACAGATTGGCGCCGTGAGCAAATTCCCCACACAAAGAGAAGAGCCACCACGCACTCCTCACCCACCTCTACTTCAGCCAAGCCCTCCACCACCACCCTCCATTCCCAGGGCCCACCCCTCACACAAGCGCCCCGACAAGAGACAACAATTGGATTTCCATTAACCCATGGGAGTTCACAGCATGCAGCAACCAATGTCCCCTCCATAACATCAAAGAACAACTCAAGGCTGCTCGACAGAAATCCACCACTCAGGGGCACCATAAAGTCTCGTCCCTGGATGATGAGGGGGCCGAGGGCGACGCCACTACAGACACCCACATAGACCATGGGGAGATGAAACCCGAGGACCACTACACCCCGCAGCAGCAGGATTTTTAGGACTGCTCCCGCACCTTCCCACGGTGGTGGGGGCCACCTCCTAGAAATACCGCCCCCCATGCTGAATGGGATAAAGGCGAGGCTGCTAGTCGCTACGGAAGGGGCTAAATCTTGCATATATAGTCATTTTTACTCCCGTCACTGTTCGACCTTTGACCTTTGGCCCGCTTTCCCCACCTCACCTTGTGGTGGCAGGGGATGGCCCCCTGCCCATATGTGGGGAGACTCGGGCCCAACGTGCAGACACACACCAAAACGTCTCAGCACTACACCAGTTCATTATTTTTTACTCTTCTTGCCATGCGTATGACGGATACCTGGGGCTGGACCTTCCTCAAAAGCTCCGGACAAGCATCAACTGCTACGGGCGTCGACTCCAGTTCAACAAACCTCCGGACTCCAGCCCCCAGCCCATCTGCACATGCACGCCTCCCCTGCCCCAACCCCCAACCCCACCCCCACCCCTATTCCCCCCACCCTGCGACCCAAACCCCCGCTACCATCACCTCTGCTCTTACCATTCCCCCTCATCATGAGGCCTAGTTATGATTAAACAGGCCATCAGGAACCCCCATTCTTTTCTCCCCCACCTTACCCCCTGGAGCCCACGCCTCCTGCCTACTGTCCCCTACCTTCCTCCCCCCCACCGCGACACGTTGCGCATCACCAACGCCTCCACCACCCCTCTTACCCTACCCAAAGGGCTAGTGGTGGGAGAAATGGAGGAGGCCGAGCCCTGCACACCTTCTCGCTCCCCCCCTCCCTACCCCCCTACCCCCACCTCTCTCCAAACCAACCAAACAGCCTTCACCACCTACTCCTTGACTTCCAAGACTTATTCGCGTCAGGACCAACGGATATAGGCCACACCGCTGTCCTGGCCCACGAAATCCACACCGAGGGACCACCGATTCGTCAACCATCCCAGCAAAAAAAAAAAAAAAAAAACACCAGCTAGCTGAGGAGGACCGGCAGGTCCAAGAGATGCTAGATGCCAGCATTATCTCACACTCCACCAGCCCTTGGTCCTCCCCCATCGTACTAGTGAAAAAGAAGGATGGGACAATGAGATTCTGTGTGGATTACCAACGGCTCAATGATGTCACCACCAAGGACGCTACACCCTTGCCCAAAATAGATGACTCCATCGACTTCCTAAATGGAGCATCATCGTTTTCCACCCTGGACCTCCGATCAGGTTATTGGCAGGTTCCGGTCCACCCCGACGACAGAGGGAAAACTCTCTTCTCCACCAGTAACGGGAGGCATTATGAATTTAACGTCCTGTCCTTCGGACCCTGCAACGCCCCTGCCACCTTCTCACGTCTCATGGAGTCTGTCCTTAGTGGCCTCACGTAGGAAATTTGCCCAACTTACTTAGACGACGTCATCGTCTTCAGCAAAACCTGGCCTGACAACCTTCATCACCTCAAGCAAGTCTTCCAATGAATCAGACAAACTGGGCGAAAACTTAAACCCTGGTGGCACACTTCGTTGCCTTCCTGGGACAAATCATCTCCCAGGAAGGAATTGCCCCCGATCCTGACAAACTCCACGCCATTGCGGATCTTCCCCTACCAAAAGACGTACACGAAGTCAGAGCTTTCCTGGGACTAACTTCCTACGACTGGAGATTCGTGAAGGGCTTCGCCAACATCGCTAAGCCCCTCCACGACCTAACTAAAAAGGGCGAACCGTTCGCATGGACGGAAGAACGAGTTGCGGCATTCAACACCTTAAAAACCAAACTCATCACTGTCCCCATCATTGCCTTCCCCGATTACAACCTACCATTTCGCCTATACACGGACATCTCGCTAGTTGCAATCGGCGCCGTCCTGGCCCAAGTGCAGGAAGGACAAGAGCACATCATCGCTTGTGCCAGCCGAACTCTCAACCACTAAGCAGGAGTGACTTGGGATGGTCTGGGCCCTCGAGCACTTCCAGGCCTACCTGTCCGGCACTAAATTTACCATCATCACAAACCATCAATTGCTCCAGTGACTCCGCCAGTCCAACACGCAAAATGAGCTACTCATCAGGTGGAGAGAGACGCTGGAGGATTTCCGTTATGAAATCTCTTACCGCCCCAGAAAACTCCATACGAATGCCGATGCTCTATCCCGGCTTCAGGTACAATCTATCTGCCCAGAACCAGAGCCATTGCAATGATAGCAAAATTGTGATCGACCCAGCTGGATACCAGCCCATGTCTTTACCAAGCTCCACCAACAAAGCGATCACCTTTTCACACATACAGGCCACATCGTGCTCGACCCCAAACCCGCCCCTGACACCCTGACCCACCTCCACTCTAATAACGGAATATACTTGGGCACCAAAAAACTACTACAGGTGTTTTGGGACATCTATTGGACACCAAGCCCCTCCAACCTGGCCCAACGGGTGATTCAAGCCTGGCGGGCCTGCGCCCGTGGGAAGGACATCATCCACAAAATCACGGCTCACAAACCCTGGCAACTCCTGGCCGTGGACGTAGTAGGCCCCTTAACATCGAAAGCCGGCTACCGATACATAATCATGTTCGTGGACAGCTACTCAAAATTCCTCATTGCAGGTCTAGCCAAAGAACACCACACCACAGCAGTAGCTGAAGCCCTTATCTGCCATGTCTTCCCCTATTTTGGCATCCCGCAGGTGCTACATTCTGACAACACGCCCGAATACACTGGGAAAATATGGCAAGAACTCGCTACCATCTTCGGGTACCAAATTTCCCACTCCTCCCCCTACTGGCCCCAAGGCAATGGAATATGTGAAAGGAGCCATTGCACCCTTTTAAACCAGGTTCGGACACGAATAGAAGAGACGAAAAATGAGGCCTGCCCGCATAAAAATCGTACAGTGGGGATTAAACTTCTGCACCACTAAAGTATCTTTGGAGAAGCCCCACTTCTCCTACCCCTAAGACATCACCTCAAGCCCCATGTCCACAGCATCCGATCCCCTTCACCACCTAAAGGGCAGGTTACACCATCTACAAAAACAACAAGACCTGAAACCGGATGTCACTCCCACCAACCCCTACAAGCCAAGAGACACAGTGATGGTGCCCTACATGGCAGGCACACCCCCACCCGCTACGCCCCCTAAATCCCCCAGCTATGCCGCCTCATCTTCCCCCACAACCCCTATCTCTCCCTCCAACTCCTACTCCCTATACTTCACACCTTCATCCTCCTCTACCCCGTCTCCCATCCCCTCCTTTTCACCCCCCACCTCCTCCCCCCCCCCCTCCTTCCCTCCTCTCTGCACCTGCCTCCCCCGCCTCCACCGCTGCATCACCTCACTTGCCCACACACACCACCACTCCTACGCTGCATCACACACCGCATTGCCCAACCCTTAATCCGCCACCCCTCCTAACACCACCATGTCCTAAACACCTCACACCCACTGAACAACTCGCACCACCCCCTTCACGCCGCATTCCGCCAGCACCACCACCACCCACCCATACCACCCTACCACCTGCTCCACCTACACCACCTCCGCCACCAGCCACCACACACCGCTCCACATAACACACCCCTCCCCTCACCTCACCACCCATGCCCAAACTCACCACCACAGTGACCCAATCAGGATGAGTCTCACGCCCACCCCAGCAATACACACACACCCTCACCCTCACCACCCTCAACCCCAACACCGCCGTACACCAACCTGGTGACATATCGCATTCACCAGGCCGTGTGGAAAACGCTGCCGGCCATACTCCCGAGGGACATCCCCAGCTCCTCCTCCTACCCACAGCATAAAACGCTGGCCATCTCACTGGTGGCTATTATTCAGCCAAGGCCCACCTCCACAACCTCACCACCTCCAGCCATGAAGATCCACCACATCACGTAGGCCCCCATTACAGGGAGGAAGAAACGTATCCGAAGGACCCTCCACCTGGTGTGCCTCCTCCGGGAGTCACCCCAACCCTTAACATTATTCATCACTTACCCCATGACCACGAAACAGACGCCATTACCAGCCACTGGACCTCCCTCCTACGGCACCGCACACCACAACACCAGGCCGCCACCACCCATACCTACCACCTCCAGGCACAGGGACGTGACTTTTTCGCCAGCGACAGTGGTGAAATGCAGACTACCGAAGTACCCCATGAACCTTACCTGGCCGAGACACCCACCCCAGGAGGAGACAACCAAGGGGCAGAAATAGTCAGCACAGGCTCAGTGCAAGACGGGCGCACCTGTGCCTTTCTCACACGCCACTCTTGCACTCAGGTAACTCGCCACCAAGTTATCAGACATGGCGGACTACATCTCAGCCGGACCAGCCCTCGGCAGGTTCTGGGTGGGGCTACTCAGTTAGTCCCAGTCAGTGTCCAGGAGATGGCCACTAGCCACGCTTTCGCTGATACCCCGCCCCACACCGGGTGATGGCCACAAGCCGCACACAGGGGGAGACAGCCATAACCCTAAAAGAGAAGGGGAACAGGTGACAGCCACAAGCCGCACCTTGGTGACGGCCACAAGCCGCACCTCCGTCAGGAGGGACCTTACACTGGTGACGGCCACAAACCGCACCTGCAGGAGGGCGACGGCCACAAGCCACGCACCTGCGGGCCCTCTGGGAAGCAGGACACCAGTGACGGCCACAAGCCGCACCAGGGAGGAGACAACCAGAAGCCGCTCTGCCTTTCGTGTCCTAGGGGACTCAGTGACAGCCACAAGACGCACCGGGGAGGGAACGGTTACAGCCCCTACCCCAATGCCTTCCCCACCTGAGGATTACCTGGGCTTGCTGGAGTCTGCCTGTGGCAGCTCGGGTATCCTCGCCCCTTCTCCCAATAGGAACACCCTCCCGCTGGAACAACAACTGGAGGAGACCTGGCAAGGCCCCCTAGCACCTGGGGTCTTAGCTCTCCAGCCCGCCCCTCGGCGGGCTCTTCACCACTGAGCTGCCACAGTACACCCCTGACAGAGGCTCAGCAGAGGAGAGACTGCAGCCCCCGGACCACCCGAGGCATCCCCAGGACCCCGGGGCGTGACTTTCAAAGCCCCACCCGACGAGGGGCGTGACTTTCAAAGCCCCATCCGACGACCTCCTGTCCATCAGAGTAGGCGCTGACAGGTGCGCCTACTCTCTCTGCTCAGGCCCAGCTCCTAGGCCTGACCCCCAGGCCGCTCAGGAAAGTGCCCACATCACGCCGCCCCCAGACCACTCCCGGACGACCCAATTGCGGCCCAGCCTCCTGACAAGGCTCCAGACGAACACCAGCAGTCTGGCCTCCTGACAAAGGCCACTCCAGACATCCCGACAACTGGCAGTCTCCTGCCGCAGGCCGCCACCTCTGGGCCCTCCACTACTGCCGGGCCTCACCCTAGAGCAAGCCCCGGCTATGTTCACCTGTCCCAGAGTCCTCCGGCCCTGTCCTATTTGTGTACCTATTGTTTCCTTGTTAAGTGTATTACTGTTTGTATTTGCCTCAGAGTGTAATTTAAGGTAATTTATGTGCAAGGTTTGCTGCCCTGATATTTTATGCCCTGTTCCCTCTAGTTGCTTTAAGATACCCAACCCGGTCTAGAAAGAGGACCCCGCTCTATGCTCCGTGTCTAAGGAACAAGAAGTTGTGCCTTTCACATGCAGCATAACAGCCGCAGTTCTGCTTTGCCCTGGGAGGACAGGTGAGGGAGGTCTAGCGGACGTTCCCTCCCTGGCAAGTCACGGTCCTGCTGCCGGTGGGGTCTGTAGGTGAGGAAAGTCTGGTGGACATTGCCGAGAGCCTACTGGAGACCGTGAGAGCACAAGTCCCACCATGATCCTGGCGAGTGCTGGCCCTGCTGGAGAGCAGTCTGCCGGGACTGCGTTCCTCTACTGGACTCCGTTGAGGGAAAGAGGGTAGTGGTGGACATAGGCCCGTCTAGGGTGGAATCTACACGCGCCTTATGCGCTACTCTGTGGTCTCCTCCTGGGGTGGGTGTTGCAACACCTTGTCCGTGGCTCCTCCCTGGGGTGGGTGTTGCACCACCCCCTCCGTGGTCTCCCGTCGGGTTGGGTATTTCAGTTATTATAGTATTAATTAATTAATATTGATTTCAGTACAGTATATTTATAGAATGACGGGGAATCGTGCAGGGTGCGAATTGGCCTGACGGGGAATAGCCCACGTTTTGACAGCGAACTGTCTCGGGACCATAACACCCACCGAAATGACAATACAGCGTCATCTTGACAACAAAAACACCTATCAGCTGACAGCCACTGATGCTACGCTACTTCCATCTTACCGCAAAAGTCAGGCTCCGAGTATTATGGTCTTTATTATTAGATTAATAATATATCAAGGTTCTGTACTAATTAATTCTGTTTTCATCAGTCTAGATCACCTTTTTTTTTTTATTATTAATTGAAGTATCAGTCTTGTCGAAAGTAACTGACTGCTTCACAGCAGTAAGATGGCGACGATAATACTTCTCTTGATAGAGCCCTCCATTATGAAGGGATAATCGATTTTTGTAATAACTAAAAGAGCCTGCCGTACGTTGAAGTTATAGAGTCGCCATCTTTTTGCATCTCAGTCTATTACTTTAATCATCAGCAACAAGATATTAGAAAAATCCACATTTTGTGTTATTGTATACATTTTAAAATACCACCAAAGAAATTGCGAATACAAATAACTTTAAAAGTCACGTATATTACATCATCGCAATGCGGCAGCGTGCGTAAAGATGGAGTGAGTTGCGTCAGGCATGGCATCAGCTGTCTTGCAGCGTCCTTGCAGATGTGGTGGTGTTTGGTCTTTCCGGGTGGATTGTGAGGATAGGCGCACCATGATTATCTTCAAAGAAGCGACATTCGTAAGTTATAATGGGTGCTAGCCGTGCACATGTTTTGGTAAATTTCATAAGTTGGCTTCAAACTTATGTTTTTTTTTGATGGATTGAGATTTGATTCAGTCGGTTCTGCAGTTGATTTTCGCGGGGAATAATTTAACACCATACCAGCACTGCTGAAATAATGTGTTTTCTGGCATTTTTGACAGGTTGTTTTAGGCATTAACGTACCCAGATCCCATTCAGCCTAACCAAGCTGTAATCAGTGAAATGAGAGACCTTACAGTATGCAGCATGGGAGCCTAACTTACTAGTCCACCAGGTCCCCAGACGTTTAGATTGTATTTCATAATTGAGAAATTGTAAATTAGCCTCCAGGTTCTGTTAAAACCTCCTCATTGTTTGAGGAGGGTTCCAGCAGGACAACACAACAACCATGACTGCACCTTTCTTGGTGATTCCTTACTTTATTGATTAGCTATAGAGAGGCTAGGCAGCTTGGCCGAGAAGGCTGTCAGCCTCGCATTAAAATACTGGTCATAGTTATTCTTCAACACATTGGTGCTTGGTCTACTAATAACCTTTTGGATTTTTTTTTTTTTTCGGTGAACCCACATTTTATTAAATTTTAGTCTTCTGATGATTTAAAATGTATTTTGATTGATTTGGAGATTTTTTTTTTTTCTCCTTGTCGCGGATGACTACTATTGTTTGAGATGAATAAAGTAAATTTTCAAAATAATCAAAATCAATTGATATACATAAATTAAAAATAAATCATGAAAATTGATTAGAATACATTAAAAACCCACTTGAATGAAATTTAACATGCCCAGACTAATCTATCCTAACCAGACTAAACCTAACCTCTCATAACTGGAGGGCTTTGCCCCCCAACTCCCCAAGGGACATTAACCATTAGACCACTACAAAATCTAACCTTGAAAGCTGCTTGAACCCTCCACATGTAACTAGAATAGTCACTTACTCTTGGGAGAAGGTGTAGTTTCAGCCTATTCAGCCACCTTGGCACCTCCGAAGATTGGAACTGTCCCAGCTTGGCGACCACATGCCTGATTACATCACCAGACACATTTGTACTCTCTGTACCAACACATTACTGCAATTTTGGCACATCACCATTCAACGGAGAAAGTCAAGACTTGCCACTTTATTTTCTTAAGTAAGGTGGATAACTTTGAACAAGGAGGAGAACACTCATGACACAAGAACATCTTGAAAATGCATGGTGTTTCTCGACAGGGCTAGCCGTGGGTCACCTCGGCATCTGTTGGATTGGATTGGGTTGATTAAGGGCTGTCATTGGTTGAAGTTTTTTCCACATGAGGTATCCCTTGAGTTGCATCAAGTGAAGTAATTCAAGGCTGACCATGGGGTGGCAGCACCATCAGTTTTCCAGTTGTCACAGGGTGCAGGTCATGCGTCACAACAGGAGAAATTATGTACAATACGAGATGAAATTGAAACCACCATTAATACGGAAAGAAGTTGTATGCAGCTTTCATGGATTTGGAGAAAGCATGTGACAGGGTGGATAGACAAGGATTGTGGAAGGTATTAAGAATATATGGATTGGATGGGAAGTTGTTGAAGGCAGTGAGGAGCATGTATGAGGGTGCTAAGGCTGCAGTGCGTGTGGATGGCAAACTGAGTGAATCTTTCCATTTGAAGGTTGGACTGAAACAAGGATGTGTCATGTCTCCATGGTTGTTCAGTCTGTACATGGATGGGGTTATAAAAGAGATACAAGGTCGGGCAGTGGATGTTGGAGCGGCCCTAGTGAGAGAGGGCGGTGTTTGGAAACTCCTTGTACTGTTGTTTGCAGATGATACTGTGTTGTTGAGTGAAGATGAAGGAGAGCTGCAAGGCTTGGTGGATGAGTTTGGGAGAGTGTGTAGGAAACGGAATCTAAAGGTGAATGCAGGGAAGAGTAAAGTGAAGGTCTTCGAGAGAAGTGAAGCCAGTGAGTGTACAGTGAGATTGGATGGGGAGGATATGGAGAATGTGAGTGCATTTCAGTACTTGGGTAGTGTGATGAGTAGGGATGGAAGTCTGGAGGGTGAAGTGCTTGAAAAGGTGCAGCAGGGAAGGAAGGTTGCTGGTTCGTTGAAAGCAGTGATAAGAAACGGAAGTGAGCATGGAAGTGAAAAAGTTGGTACATGACAGTATTGTGATACCAACTCTAACATATGGAAGTGAAGCTTGGACCCTGTTGGAAGGACAGAAGTCAAGAGTGAGAGCAGTGGAAATGAGTTATTTGAGAGGAGCATGTGGAGTCACATGGAGAGACACTAACAAATGAGGAAGTGAAGGAGCGTTGTGGTGTGGATGTGGGTGTGATAGGAAGCGTTAGGAGAAACACGTTAAGGTGGTTTGGGCATGTGGAGAGGATGGAGAGTGAAAGACTGATGAGAAGAGTGTATGTGAGTGAGGTGGAGGGAGGGAGAGGGAGGGGGAGGCCGAGGATGAGATGGAGGGATGGAGTTGAGAGGTACATGAGAGAGAGGGGTGCGAGTTGGGAATGGGGTAGTGAAATGGCGGGGGACAGGACAACATGGAGGCGGTTTGTTTGTGGCCACCCCGTGCGAGATTGAGGCATCTGGCAATAGATAGATTAATATGGAAATGCCATAGAAAAGACCCCACCCCCTAATTTGGGGAGATAATGTCACAGAGCACACTAAAATAACTGACAGGCATGGGTCCAATGAACAGAAATTATTGCAATCTTTTCTGATAGTCTGTTCCAGTCCTTGACCTCTTTTGCATAAATAATACTTTACCACAAAGGTGAAGGTTTTCTAGATATCTTATTACAGTGGGCTTTTCACCAAATATTAGTTTTGTTTCATAGATTACTATAGATACTGGATATTTTAATAATTTTACCTACGATATGCATAAAGATTTCTAATATCACACATACCACCACTGTGACAGTTACCACCACCAACAATTTAATTGCTTCCAGTCATCTAACACATGTCAAGTTTTTACCACACAGTTGCAGCTCTTCCAAATATCCTGTTGGAATATTATGTTCCCTAGATTATGGTACATACTGGGTAGTTTTAAAACTTTTACCTGTTATATGCATAAATGTTACTTCACACATGCCATCACTGATGAAATTACCACCTGCAGCAAAATTGTTGACAAAGTCTCATAACACATGTCATGCTTTGACAGAATTTCAGATAGCTACCTTACTGATATGTTACATTTAGTAAAGTTAGGACAGGATGGGATAGAATATGTATTATTAGGTTAGGGTAGATAAGAGCACGGAAGTAGGACTGAGCTTTTGCATGATGATAGGTATTCATGGGCGTTCTAAGTTGGGTTAATTGGCAATCCTAGATGGTTAAAACCAGATGGGGTGTGGAAAGCAAAACCCTCCCAGTAAGGTTAAGCTTGATTAGGAAGGATTGTCAGGTTTTATACAGCTTTGAATGACACATTAACGAGTCTCGTCGGCGAGATCATTGTTAATCACTGAGTCCTGTTGATAAACATGCTGACCTGGATGAAGTGTCGGTTCCTTTAACCCCTGAAGACCGCATGTATTTCAGGCAGGGTACATCCTTCAAATGCAATTTGGGGGTGTTTTGGTGACTTTCACCAAGGGCAAATTGATTGTGTTCTGGCTAAAGAGGAAAGAATTTACATACCTGACAATGCAGTCTGTACCTCCGTAAGCCTAATGGTTACCTCACAATTGCACGTCAAAGGACAAAAAAGTTTGTAATAGTTACCCCTCGAAAACAATCGAAAATGTGAAAATTTTGAAACTACTTATTTTTCTTATTGAAACAGGTCATTTTAAAGTGTTTTGTCACACCAACCATGAAAACAGGTGTATGTAGGTGTGGGGAGATTACTAGGCTGTGGGGAGATAAAGTAGGCTGTGGAGAGTAGGCCTATAGGTACGGTGGTTGGAAATAACCAGCTTTTCGCGCGAAAAGCACTTCAACGTGTTCTGTAACATCAACCATGAAAGCAGGTGTGTATGTAGGTATGGGGAGATAACTAGTGTGGGGAGTAGGCCTACAAGGCCTTGGTGGTACTTGGGAAGAAGAATTTTGGCAACAACCAAATTCTCTTGTGGAAACCCTCAATTTCAGTGGGATCTGTCATACCAATGATGAAAACAGGTGTGTATGTAGGTGTGGGGAGATAAAACAGGTGAGGGGAGTTGCCCTGCAAGGCCTCATAGTCATTCAAAAACTAACACAGACATACATAAATGTTTATAACCATCAAGGACATCAAAATAAAGTTGAATAATGCTATAGATGCATGCATATGAAATGGGGAAAAAAAAAGAAAGCTATAATTTGTTTCCGATTTCTCCTCTTACTGTCCTAACTAACTAACAGACAGGCAGATAAGTTGACCACAAAGGGCTGGTGGTTGTGTTTACACAGAGTAGATGTTTGCTCGGAGGCGGAGACTAATCATAGGTACTAATCTGGGCAGATTGTTGGGAGAGTGAAAAAAAAACGTAAGAGGCATCATTTATAGTACAACATATAGCATTCAGCTATGTACGTATGGAAAATGGTAGGTACGACGTGAAAAATGAACAGAGTGAGGTGTGATTATACGTAAATTAGGGAAGAAGTAGAAATAATACCACACAGTTATGTACATCAGGCCTGATACTTCTCGGGGGTCTGTAGGCAGTTGGAAGGGTAGTGAGGGACAAGGAGGGAGGGATGGGGTGGGGAAAGGCAAGCAGGGTGGGAGAAGGGGCAAGAGTAAGTGGGAAGGGGCGCAGGTGGTGGTGGGAGGAGGGGCGAGAGTAAGTGGGAAGGGGCACAGGTAGTGGTGGGAGGAGAGATGCAGGTGTGTGGAGGGGCGGGAGGGTGATTGGGGACAAGGAGGGAGGGAGAGAGTGGAGTAGAGGGTGGCATGGAGGCGGCTCAGAGAAGGGGTGCCCCCTTTGTTGTTCCGATCTCCCCCTCTTGCCACCTCAGGGGTGAGTTCTCATAGGCCTGAAGCCATGTACGGCATAATCGGGGCAGAGGAAGCGCCCTGCAGTTTTTTCAGGCCATGTTGAATTGATGTAATTGGACATTCTGACATAAAACTCACATCAATTGATGCAATTAGGACTTTAGGGGTGAAATACCCGCCCCCCCCCAAAAAAAAAAATATTTCTCCCATACATTTTTTGTGTATTCTACAGTGAACAGATAACTGTGTCGCACAGTGTACTAAAATTAATTTCCTGATGAACATGGGACCGTAAGAAGTCAGGTGAAATTGTTGCACCCACGTGGTAAAATTTACCAAAAAGTACTGTACTGGTATTCCATTTTGTAGTCCTGCGTCATGGTTTTATCAAGGTTTATTATGTGACCCCCTGTATTGTGATTACTACTGAGTGCTAGTTTGAAAAACTGCTCTTTGTCTAGATTTTTAAACCACTGATCATTTTGAAAGACTCTTATACCTTCTCCTTTTCTTCTCCATTGCCGTTAGCCGAAGTATCCTACACCTTTCCTTGTAGTTCAGATTGGTTTACTGAAGTTTAGTACAGCAAGCCCTCCATTTTGACGACTAATTGGTGCCAAAATATCCTCGCCAAATCCAAGGGCTTCATTAAAAGGGAAAAAATGTAGTTGACATTTCTCCTATTGTACTTTTATTCCATTGTTGAGAAGTAACAGGTAATTAGTATCATAACGTAACTTTTGAAAACTAACCCATAAACAGAAATTGAAGTGCACTCATAAACTAAACTGGTATCCAATGCTAACAACGTCAGGCTAACGTCAAACTCTGTGGCCCCCCTCGTAGGCCTCTCCTCCACCACTGCTTCCATTGCCAAATCCGCCTCTGCCACCATTTCATCAAAACCTTCAAAGTTAATATCCATTGGCAGACAATGTTCATCTTCCCTGTCATCTTCCACATTTACACATTCAATTGCTTCTATCATTTGCTTGTTTTCTTCTTGTTTGCGGATGAAATAGCGAGTGATCAGATCTTGTTTATGGTACCATCTGACTGGGCTAAATAATAAGGTTGCCAGGTTGGCATTTTTCAAGCCAAATATCTCAAATTTGGCATTTTAAAAACTGTTTTGCCTCAGATTTTTCTGTTTGGCAGCAGTGGTTTGTGCTTGGGAATTATTTGCAAATTGTGAGACTTTAGTTGCAAAAATAAGGTTAAAATATTTTGAATTTTCCCACCAACTGCAAATCCACCAAACATAAACATGCCAAAATGGAGGGCTTACTGTATTAGTTTGGTAGCTCATCCTTGAACCCTTCCCAGTTTATAAATATCTTGCCTGATGTAGGGCGACCAAGCCAGCACCATTAACTCCCTTTAGGTATGAACTAAGGGGTCAAAAACATCTCAGAATCCATGCATGTATAAGTTCTCTTGATCCAGCCCAGCATGGAATTAATATTTGCTGCAGCTCTGGAGGTAAGAACTAATGGTTCGAGATAGTTACTGTACTGTGATACTGGTACCTAGGTCCTTCTGCTGTTCAGTTATTTGCAGGGGATTATTGTTTATTTCATATTGAAATGCAGGATTCTTTACACCTATGCATTAGCTACCTTGCATTTATTTTCATTTAAAGTTAACAACCAGTTCGGATTCCATTTTAACAGTTTGTTGAGATCTGACTGCAGTAATTCTCCATTTACAGGATCTCTGTCTTTATAAATTTTAGCATCGTCTGCAAATAACTTCCCACTGGATTAAGTTTTGTCAAGATCATTAACAAAAATGAGAAAAAGTAATGAGCCGAGAACACTTCCCTGTGGGACACCACTATACACGTGGACTGGAGCCAATCTGATAATTCCCCTCAGTTTTACTCCTGTGTCCTTTTCTGGAGAAAGCTCTCAATCCATTTTAGCACTTGTCCTTCAATCCCTGTTGCTCTAAACGTTGTTAGTACAGTGATCCCTTGGTTATCACTCATAATTGGTACTGAATATGTGCATGATAATGGAATTGCATGGTAATGAATGCACAGAACCAATGGGCTTTATCCTAGAACTTGTCCTTCAATCCCTGTTGCTCTAAATGTTGTTGGTACAGTGATCCCTTGGTTATCACGCATAATTTGTACTGAATATGTGCATAATAATGGAATTGCATGGTAATGAAAGCACATAACCAATGGGCTTTATCCTAATTGAGACCAGGCATCCCAACTGGAAGCCCAAAGTTTCCCTTTTATGACAATTTAGACCCATTAAATACATGGACTCTGTTATGGTAAGTGTCAGAAACACACATGGGCATAGGTTACTAGAATGTGACAAAAGGGCACAATTAGGAAGAAACACGTACTACAGAGAGGCCTGAGATGGGCTTGAGATAGCTAATGGGTTCCAAGGCTAGGGGATGGAGAGTTAGTGGTCTCCACCACTCCTTGATAAGGCCTCATGTTTGAGTTTCTCAAAGCCATCAGAAACTACAGATACTGCACCATCATTGTCAGTAGAAACCAGCTCAGGTGCATGATAATGATGTTTTGAGCCAGAAAATGTGCTATAACAGCAGGAGTATGCTTTTTTTTTTTTTTCTCACAGTGCTAATAGAATAAGCAAGAGATCAGTTTATTCTGTTGTGTGGAGCAGTGTCAAAAGCTTTCTTGCAGTCAAGGTAAGTTACAGCTACACTATATCCTTCATTTAGTGTATTTTCCAGGTCTCTAAGATATTTGAGTAGTTGTGTTAGACATGATCTTCCAGACTTAAGCCCATGATGTTGTTTGCTCATTAGGTTAATTTTCTCTTGATGATCAATATTCCTTCTTATCATTTTTTTTTTTTCAGTAATTTACATGGTACTTATAGGTTAGTACCATAATTTAGAGGGTTCTTTTTGTCTCATTTCTTATAGACTGGATTGACATCCTCAACTTTCCTGTCATCAGGGACCACCCTAGTATATATTAATGGATTTCCTGAACAAGAGCCATAAAGGATAAGAGAGACTTGAAACACACACTTTCAAGGGTCATTGGTGTACTCCCTAGACCTTGGGTAGGAATAGGCTTGAGTTCATTGATAATCTTTTTGATGTGACAAACTGTAAAGTCACATGCATAAAGCCTGTCCAAAAAAGATCTGCAACACTTGGGACTGAGTTTTGGTCCTCTTACAATTACATTTTGAAAAAATACACCATGTCTCGAATGTTGATAAAGTCATCGTTCTGTCCAGTTTGTGAAGCCTAGCGACCTCCTCTTTGATATTTGTCTGATTCTTTTGAGTGAGTATAAAATGTTTTTGGATTATACTTTATTTCTTGAGCCAATATCTTTTCAGAATGGTACATCACAGCATACACTGTGGCCATTTCGCTCATTTCGCTCATTTTTGAAGGCTCCAACATGCTTGCATGTGTCGGCCTTGGTCACCTAATGGCGGCTCTCCACGCTGCTCGATCTCTGGCAGCCTCCCTATTCAGTCCCTTCATTAATTAACATCCTGTTAACCTAACCATGCCTATGTGTGTTTCTGATCCTGACCATAACATTATGTGTGTATTTAGTGGGTGTAAATTGTTATCTGTCTATTGCCAGATGCCATAATCCCGTAAGGGGTGGCCATTTGACTTTTGAGTTATTAGTTTTACAGGGAGGGGCACTAACCCTCCACCAACCCACTTGTTGACACATAGGGAGCACATATGGTTTGGTTATATGGTTACCACCCAATGTTGTGAATGGTTTCTTGGCTTACAGGAAACCATTTGGCTTGTCACTCAGTGTAAAGCCACCTGTAAAGGAAAGAAAAGCAATAAGAAGTGACAAGAAAGATGGGAGAAATAGGAAGAGAGGAGGGCAGGCACAGAAAAAGAATGATAAAGGCTAAGGAAGAAGTAGGCAGCACTACATCATGTGAATGGATGATGGTTGCCACCACCCACCACTAGTATATTGTCATGAAAGGGAAAATTTGGGTTTGCATATGGGGTGCCTGGTACCAATTAGAATGAATCCCCTGGATTCTGTGTTTTCTTTATCGAGCACTTGCACTATCACGCGCCATGTTCGGTACCAGTTATGTGGGATAACCAAGGGAATCCTGTATTTTGGCACAGGTTGATGTAATTATCCAGTCTGACATGATTTTTTTTTTTTTTTTTTTTAATGGAAGACAGGACAAATCATTTTTTAAAAATAATTCATACACCAGATTACTGGTGTCCTTCATTCATAAAAAATCTGTAACAGTTGGACTTGAACAGCTGTAGGTTGAAGTTTGGGGGGGGGGGTAACAGCTCTGGGGAACCGAGTTCCAAAGAGATGCAGTTCAGAGACTAAAAGAAGTTCTGCAATATGGCAATGTGACAGTCCCATCATGAGCACTACCAGATGCCTGTGTAGCACAGGGGAAGACATGGAGAGGTGGCACAATGGATGCAACTTCATCAAGCATTTGCCATAAAAGTATTTGTAAAATAATGCAAGGGAGGCAACATTCCTTCTTACCTGTAGGGAAGGTAGTTTATTTGTAATAGCAGGGTTATAAATAATTCTAACAGCTTTGTTCTGAATTTGTCTAGTAGTTTTAGTGCAACCTCTCCACATCCATTCCACAAGAGTGAGCAATACTCCAGCTGAGAGCGCACATGACATAAACTATAGCGAACTGCTCATGAAGAAGTTATGGACTCAGTACAGTAATCCATGTTTCTTTGAGATGTTTATAGCAAGTGATCTGACAAGAGGGGCCAAGCTGAGGGCATTGCTAAGTGAAACACCAAGAATTTCAGTACTTTTGGAGGTATGAAAATTAGTAATATCGAAGGTACTGTATAGGAATCTGGCAGTATATAGTATATCTGTTAGGAATTTATGGCAATATTCATAAAAATTATTTCTTTCCCAAACTTATCCTTCTCTTTCAAGTTTTCTCACCCCTCTTTATACTGAAGATATTCTTATAAATTATTCCTTCCCCAAATGTTCCCTTTTAAGTTGTCTTACCCCTCTTTATACTGTACTAAAGATATTCTGTTCTTAAAAATTATCCCATCCCCAAACTTTTCCTTCTCATTTAAGAAGTTTCCTTGCCCTTCTTTATACAGTAAAACCTCACTATAACGGACTAATTGGGGCCCAAGCCAGTCCAAACATGCGAAATTCCGATAAAAGCGACATCCGAACTTACCCCTGCTAATCCGGACTTTTTCCGATATATCAGACATTAGTCCGGATTGCATCAGTGGTTTTCACCACCATTGCAGTATTGTACTGTGTTATACCTTCACCACATTAATCAAATGGCATAATAATACTGTACTGTGCACTGAAAAACATGTCTTTTACTTGTCTTATTGTGGTGAACATAGCTGAAGTGTTATTGTGGTTAACATAGCTGAAGTGGTCATGCAGTCCGGACTGCTTTCTGGCTTTATCGGACTTTTTCCGATATATAGGAGTTTAGTCCGGTAGCTCCTCGAGTCCGATAAAAGCGAATTCCGGTCTATTGAAGTCCGTTATATTGAGGTCTTACTGTACTAAAAATTTCCTTGGAAGGGAGGGAAAAGATTTCAGACCCATCATGCTGATATTTGGTATAGTGGAGCATTAGATTTGTAAATTCATTCTTCAAACACACACCTCTCATGCTGGATAATGATAGCACAAAAACTTGGGAGATGTGGGAGGTTACCACCACCTATACTGTTCATTTGCATTCGGCCAAAAATCCTTCTGCATGCACAGTTAATCGTTTCTCTCCGTTGGGCTCCTCCGATCACAGCCTTATCACTTTAACCCATCCTGTCACTCCAGTAAGGCCTGTGGACCCTCTCAAGATGTGGCAGCTGTGGCACTTTGGAGCTGCTGATTGGGAGGCCTTCAGGCAGTATTTCTTAGAATTTCCCTGGAATGATTATTGCTTCCCTGGCCAAAGGCCATCGGAATGTTCCTTGTGCATTATGGAGGGTATTCCCTTGGGCATGGAAGCATACATTCTTTTCTCCTTTCGTGTGACTAATGCAAAAAAAAAAACATGGTTTAATCACACTTGCTTTAATGCTGTCCACAACAAGGAGGGAGCCTACAAAGGTAGCTACTGGAGCCAACCCATCCCTGAATCTCATCTCTTTTATGTTTCTATCCAGAGCCATGCTAAATTCGTTCTTCGCTCAGCTTAAAATAATTTCATTCGTACTAAATGCTCTTAACTCTCCAACTCAAATTCTTCCCTATTCTTCTGGCACCTTGCCAGAAACCTTTCTAACATCTTTGCCACATCATCCTTCCCTCCTTTATTCCACTCCAATGGGTCTGTAGCTTTTTTGTCTACTGATAAAGCACAAATCTGCTCAGACTTTCTTTCTCCAATTCCACCCTTACATGGTTCCAGTGCTGTTCCTCTATCACTTCCTCCCCTTCTGTTTTTCTCATAGCTCACATTAAAATTTCTCCAGTTGATGTTCTTACTGCCATAGCTGGCCTCAATACCAGCAGGGCATATGGGCCTGATGGGCTCCCTCCTGTTGTCCTCAAGAACTGCTTCTGTGCTTACACCCTGCCTAGTTAAACTCTTTTGCTTTTGTCTGTCAATTTATATTTTTCCTTCTTGCTGGAAGTTTGCTCTCATTTAGCCTGTACCAAAGAAGAGTAACCATTCCCAGCCCTCTGGCTATAGCCCAATTGCTTTAACATCCTGTATTTCAAAAGTTTTTTATTCTGTTCTTAAAAAAAAAAAAATTTAAGCACCTTTCCTCTCACGACCTTGTTTCTGATCGTCACTATGGGTTCTGCCAGGGATTCTCCAGTGGCGATCTTTTCACCTACCTTTCAGACTCCTGGTAATCCTTTTTGAGGGGCTTTGGTGAAAGCTTTACCACTGCACTTGACATCTCAAAGGCTTTTGATCGAGTCTGGCATAAATCTTGAATGTTCAAACTGCCCTCTAATGATTTCTGTCCTTTTGTCAGTGCCATATCACTTGCTTCCTTTCTGGTCATTCTGTCAAAGGCCACTAGATGTCAGGGTTGTGTGGCCTTTATCTTTTTGTTTTAGAGAAAGAAGATGTCTTATATTGTCTGGTTGACTGGGGAGACCCAGGAAGAGAGAGAATAAATGTTGGCATCATAGGGAAACATGAGGGTAGGCCATCTCTATCCTGTTTATCCTCTTCATATTGTAAGTGAAGGCGAGGTGATGAAAAGCAGATTGGAGTTGATGAAATTTTATTGCGAGACAGTTGCTTGACTGAAAAAGCTAAAGAGCTTGACGTGACCCATGTATTCTCAAGGGCAGTTTGTGCTAGCTGCTGCCTTCCCATTCTTGCTCTAGCTCCTGCTTTCCTTGTCCTTCCATCTTCCCCAGCTGTCTCTGGTTCTCTCTCCTTCTCCTACTCCCTGTCGCTCCCTGGGGATCTCTCTGGTTCTCTGACTCTCCTACATGTGATTTCAGACTTGTATCTCCCTCTGACTTCCGGCTAAGTGTGAGGGCGTACGTGTATGTACATATGTGTGTGTGTAGGGTCTCGCACACTTCTGACACTTGAACGGCTATCAGGTCATCCTGTGCTTGGAACAGTTGAGTGTCTGGCTTTGGGGAAATGTATCTAACCTCTTCCTGGAGAAGTCACACATAACAACCTGGCTTACATATTGTTACATGTTAACAACTGTTACATAATTATGAATGCCTACAACATTTTTAACGTCCCTATAGTTTTGTAGCTGCTGTTGTAGACAGCCACCATACATCTCCTAGAGCCATCAAGAATTATTGTGTTCCTCAAGGCTCTGTTGTGTCTACATCTCTCTTCCTTCTATTCATCAATGACCCTCTAAGCTGTGCAACAAACCCTATCCACTCATACGCTGATGGCTCCACCCTTCACCTTCCCATTCACTTCCTGCTGCGTCCATCTCAGCAGTTGCTTCAACAGACAAGGGATGAGGCTATGGCATACGTAATGTCTGACTTGGCTCATATCTCTGATTGGGGTAAAAATAACCCTGTTGTTTTTAATGCATCAGAAACTCAGTTCTTTCATCTATCAACCCAACAAAATCTTCCACAGGAATACCCTCTAAGCAGTTGCTTCAACAGACAAGGGATGAGGCCATGGCACATGTAATGTCTGACTTGGCTCATATCTCTGATTGGGGTAAAAATAACCCTGTTGTTTTTAATGCATCAAAAACTCAGTTCTTTCATCTAACAACCCAACAAAATTTTCCATGGGAATACCCTCTAATTTTTTACAACATCCAGCTCAAGCCTGCATCATCTCATTCTCTTGGGATTTACCTTGGAAAGTACGTATTACCTTGCTCGTAAAATCTGCTTTCAAGAGATTTGGTGTGCTAAACCAACTCCGTATCTTCTTTACCCCTGCACAGTTGTTGACTTTATACACGGGTTTTATTCGCCCCTGTGTAGAGTACAAGTCTGATGTGTGGGGTGGCTCCTCACACACAGCTCTTCTTATAAGGTGGAGTCCAGGGCTATCTGTCTCATTAACTCTCCTTCTCTTGCTGGCTTCCTTCAACCTCTGTCTCTTCACCGCAGTGTTGCATCTTTATCTCTTTTCATTCACTGCTTCAGTGGTCACTACTCCTCCGAACTGAAAGCTTGCATCCCTCCACCCCTACGGTGGGCACGTAGTATTTGTTTAGCAACAAACTCTCATCCCTTTTCTGCCCAACTCTTTAATGCAAGCGTTAACTATTACTCCCAGTATTTCGTGTATGCAGCAGGTCAACCCTGAAACTGTCTCCCTCTGTCTGTTTTTCCTGCTGCCTACAATCTCCAGTCTTACAAACACAGTGTGTCCAGGTGTGTCAACATGAATGGATCTTGAATTTTGTTCTCTGTTATCTTGTTTTTTTTCTTTCTTGGAGGGAGCAATTTGCAGTCCCCTGGCCTTTGCTTCCTTCGTCCTTTCATTTAAAAAAAAAAAAAAAATGTACAGGTAGTTTCCAAACGCTGCCCTATCTCATTAGGGCTGCTCTAACATTCACTGCCCTACCTAGTATCCCTTTTATAACCCCATCCATATACAGATGAAACAGCCATGGAGACATGACACATCCATGTTTCAATCCAACATTAAACAGAAAATTTCACTCAGTTCACTAACCACATGCACTGCACCCTCATACATACTCCCCATGGCATTCGACAGTTTCTCATTTACTCCATATAATCTTAATATTTTCCACATTCCGTGTCTGTCCATTCTGTCATATGCTTTCTCCAAATCCATGAAGGCCACATACAACTTCTTTCCCTCCTCTAGAAAGTTTTCCTTTAAAGACCTACGAATGAATATCTGATCTACGCTACCTCTTCCCTTCCTAAAACCTCCTTGTTCTTTTCCAGCTAATTCCACTGTTATTTCCCTAATTGTCAGTAAGTATCTTTATCTCTCTTCTTTCGCTGCTTCAACGGTCACTGTTCCTCTGAACTGTCTGCTTGCATTCCTCCACCTCTACAATGGGCATGTAGTACCCGTCTAGCAACATACTCTCATCCCTTTTCTGTCCAACTCTCTAATGCAAGAGTTAACTGTTTCTCCCAGTCCTTCATTTATGCAACTGGTCAACTCTGGAACTGTCTTCCTCTGTCTGTATTTCCTACTTCCTATGATCTCCAGTCTTTCAAACGCAATGTGTTCAGGCATCTCGAAATGAACGGATCTTGAATTTGGCTCTCTTTTGTATTGTTTTTGCTTTTTCTTAGAAGGAACAGTATGCAGGCCTGTGGCCTTCGGTTCCTTCTTCCTTGCATAAAAAAAGAAAAAAATATATATATATACTTCTCCTGTTACATTCAGAAGACATATACCCATATGAACCACACACTTCTTTTTCTGCTTTGTACAGGGGAATAATTATGCCTGGCTTCCAATCCTTCAAGACTCTACCTTCCTCCCAGGGCATTCTGCACATCTTCCATATCCATTCTTCTACTGTCTCTCCCCCATGCTTCATCATTTCAACATGCACTTCATCAGTTCCTGGGGCATTCCATTTTTTTTTTCTTCATTTCTTCCACAACTTCCATCCTACTGATATATTCCTTCCTTCTCACCTCCCTTCTCCTCCAAGCCAATCCCTAGCCACTTATACTCGCATTACTTTTATTCTCTGTGTTTAACAGTTCCGTAAAGTGTTCTCTCCCTCTGCTCACTTTTTCTCCCTTCTCCACTAGCAATCTACCATTTTTAGCTTTTGCTCCCCTGCTGACTTCTTTATCACCCTGTCTGACTCTCTTTACCTCTCTCTAGAACATTTTCTTACATTCCCTCCACTTTTCCTCAGATTCCTTCCAAATTCCTCATTCATTCTTTTCTTACTCTCTTACTAATCTTTTCATCTAACTCTTCTTCTCAGCATATAACTCTCTCTTCCATCCCCCAGCTTCCTCCATGCCTCTGCTTCCCATCCGCTTACTGTATGCTTTCTTCTTTTGTGCCACAGCTTGTCTCACCTCTTCATTCCAACATGCTGTTCCTTGCACCCTCTTTCGTTTTCTCTTCACCCCACACACCACCTCACATGCTGCACAGATTTCTTCTGTGAATATCTTGCACACACCCTCCACCTTCCCCATATGCTGCAAATCATATTTACCCAATTGTTCCTCCCATTCTCTCTTATATTCTGCCATTTTTCCATTCTCTTGGAACCTTTCTACCCTCCCTGCATGAAATACTTCCTCCTGTCCTTCCCTCCCACTGTTCTTCCACTGCACCTGAACCTTGACAATCACCACACCAAGTGGTGGTCAGAAAGTCCACTCCCCCAACCTCTGTATGCTCTTGCATCCTTTACATACACTCACATTCTGTCATCCACACACACTTAGTCATTGCCTTCCATTCATTCAGTTCAGTTTTTAATGCTTCAAAATCTTACATCTTTCAACCCATTAATATCTTCTGCAGGAGTATCCTCTAATTTTTAACAATATCCAACTCAATCCTGCAACTTCTTTCATCATACCTGGGGCTTCATTTTTTCATAATTTATCTTGGAAAGATCGTATTACCTCTCTCGTAAAATCTGCTTCCAAGAGATAAGCCGACTCTGTCCCTTCCTTACCCCGGCACAGTTGCTGTATTAATACACAGGTTTTATTCAACCCTGTGTTGAGTACATCTCTCGTAAATGGGGTGGCTCCCCACATACAGCTTCTCTGAACAAGTTGGAGTCAGAGGGTTTTCATCTCATTAACTCTCCTCCTCTGACTGGCCTTCTTCAACCTTTGTCACTTTGGTCTTTATCTCTTTTCTGCAGTTACTTCAGTGGTCACTTTGCCTCTGAACAGTCACCTTGCATCCCTCAACCACTAATGGGGGTGTGTAGCACCTGTCTGACTTTATACCCTCATCCCTTTTCTGTCCAACTCTCTAATGCAAGAGCTAACCATTACTCCCAGTTTCCCATGTATGCAACAGGTTAGCTCTGGAACTGTCTTCTTCTGTTTGTATTTCCCGCTGACTATGATCTCCAGTCTTTCAAATGTAGTGTGTCCAGGAATCTTGAAATTAACAGATCCTGAATTTGACTTTCTGTTATCTTGTTTTTGTTTTTTCATGGTAGGAACAATGTTGCAGGCCTTTGGCCTTTGATTTCCTCTTCCTTTTCATTAAAAAAAAAATAATAATAATACTTCTGGCTAACACCACAGTGGTGATAATTCCTCATGACTTAATATTTTTATTATAAATAATATTGTAGAAATTAGCTTCAGTCTTGTTCTTCATATGTATAACAGTCAGTTTGGAGAAAGGTCTGACCATGAACATTTTTATCTGACAGGAATGTTCTATAACACATAGAGCACCAGTACTGGGAAAAATGATATGGTTAACTAAAAAATGAATATCACATTGGGATTCTTGGCGTATTTATCATAATTGAAATTTTGTCTTAAAGTGACAGATATGAAAATTTGCTTGGAAATAGGGTGATGTCTGACTCACAGCGTTATAAATTGCTTTCTTTTGCTGGAATCTCTTGTGTGGTCTTTTCCTAACATATATCCATGGGAATGAACTACAAATGAATAGCAATGGTAAATAGTATACAGTACTTATTTCCTGCAAAAAAATTTATTTAATTATGAAGTTTTAGACCCACCGTTCCTTAACGACTTGCTGCATATAACGCACTTGCTCCTGGTTTCTGTCAAATTTTCAAAGGTTTTTCAATGTGTAAGGTAGCTCTCAAGCTCACAGGCTGCTGTATCTGGGAGGACTGTAGCTTGCACCACCATTCAGATAATTTCAGTCTGAAATCACCCCACTTCTTGTCTGAATTGAGACACCAATAACTCTTGGAATGAAAACTGTCATATTATACAACATTTTGATAATAGGAATAGGTATCTAAGTACTATTGTCTGTGCATCCCAAGAATGCTGAGCATTGGCTTCATTTCTTTATTCATTCATATTTAAAGGCTCCAACATGCCTGCATGTGTCAGCCTTGATGACCTAATGATGGCTGTCCACACTACTTTCAGCAATAAATATCAGGTAAAGGAAACCTCTTAAAGTGTTTGCAGTTACCCCAGTTGATGGTCCACTTCATAGAGATTTTTCACACATTTTTAACTTAAATCACCTGCAAGCAGAAATAATCATCCAGACAACATCAAGTAGAGTAGAGCAGTACAGTGCTTGTGCAGATTCCTGCTGTTCCATTGTCTGTTTTTCAGAGAGAGAATGACTCAGATGACCTTATCTCAAATAAGTAGTCCCTCATTTATCCGGACTCTGGACCTTGGCTCTATTAATCCATTATCTGAAATTGCTTTCAGTTACAGTATCTGGACATAAACGTCCCCGAGAACTTCGGCCGGCCAGTCAACACATCCAAACATTCAGTATCTTGGCTGCTGGGCTTGAGCCTTGAGTGGGAAGTAGTCCGTAACCCACAACCAGAGCTAAAATATCCATCCGCCCCTGTACTAAATGGTCAAAGCCGCGCACTCATCTGATCACTCCCACCAAACCTCCAGCACCCAAGTACTGTAATACGACTGTAACCCGCAAGCAGGGTTGGTGATTTTTTTTTTTTTTTAATCACAAAAATAGGAAAATCATTTGTTTGTATTTATTTGATTTTTTTTATTGATTTGATTTTTCTGTTTATTATATAGCTAATATTTCAAAAGCAGTATACTGAATACTGTTAACTTCATGTCCTGTCTATCCACTGATGGTTCAGGCTGATAGCCATTGCCCAGAATCCAGATACATAGACTACCTTTTCAAGTCCTGTCTGCACACTACTGGTTAAGGCTGAGTTGCCAGTGGTGATCAAGACAGCATATTCCAAAGCTGATTATATTACCACATGGAAAAATTGTAAGCTGATATTATTATGACATGGCCTTAAGTGACCAAGCATGGCTGTGGTTTTTGGTTTATGACTCGGTATTTCAGATGTATAAATTTTTTCAATACTTAGTTACACAAATGTAAAAATATTTTTTCTGTCATACAATGTAGCAATTTCTAATGGCATCATTCTCCAAAATCTGCTAACTTAATGTTTAAGTATCTGAATAAATGAATGCCAACACAAAGCATTACACAACTTTTATAAACCTTCTGAATTTATTTTTTGTTAACTTTTAGATAAATAAATATATAAAAAAAAAATTTCTTTTGCAAAAAAATCAATGATTTAATCACATGATTAAATCAATTTGATTTACTCATTGCCAACCCTGCCTGCAAGCGGTGTCCAAACATCCCCACCGAATGTCCAGTATTGCGTGGCCACCGGGCTAAGTCTTTCCCAACTGCCACCACTTTCGAACACAGACCACTTGCCATGAGTACATGTTCGGTGACAGCGGCCATCTGCCTCTCTATAGAACATCCAGTGCTGCACGGCCACTGGGAGACACATACTCAGAGAGAAAGAGAGAAAGAGAGAGAGATTCCTTCCCATGATATTATTACAACATCAGTACAGTACAGTAATCTCTGTACAGATGCATATGATAGTACTGTACACAGTACTGTATGTGTGTATGTACTGTACAGTACACTTCCGTTCGGTATGGGTATTTGTTTCACTACCACAGTCAGCCACCTTAGCCAAGCAACCCTAATGGGATAGGTTAGGTTTGGTTCGGTTAGGATATAATAACATACGTAATTTTGCTTGGGAAACACACTGAGCATATTTTTAAGGAAATCCTATAGTTATTTTTTAAACAATGGGGTGAGCGTCGTTCTTAGCTAGGGTTCCCTGTGGCTGCCACGTGTGTAACACAGACCACAAGTCATGAGTAAATGTACTGTAAAAGCGCCCATCTGCCTCTACACCAAATGGCAGGAGTCCCCCTGCCTCCGGGATTAGTGCAAAACCCTCCACCATGCGTGCATGTCCGCTTCCCTACCAAATGGTCAGAGTCGCCTGGCAGGCCGCATTAGTCATACACAGCCTGAGGCGGTGATGTACTGGTCATCTGCTTTTGCTGTCAGTGTGCTAACTCTTGCCTGGACAAACAGAAGTGAACTTCATATGCAGATGTCAGTTTGCCATATTTTGCTTCCTCTGTGCTCGGACGCAACCGTGGGGTGTGATATGACAGCGCTGTACTACCTGCCGGCCAACACAAGCCCACACCTCAGTTTCTGCCTTTGTTTCACCTCAGTAACACACTTGCAAGAATGGCTGTGAATGCAGTTGCTTTTGTGGTTGTCCTACCATCTTCAGGTTGTGGCCCTCCTATGCTGTATTCTCATGTGTGTGGTGATGGCCCCATCACCACCTGAGAAGCGGAAGAGGAACGTGAGATATTGGTCAAGGTTGACGCGGGCTGGACCACTGGACACATACTTCGCAAATATGATCTAGCCCGTTCAAAATTGTTTGACATCAAGAAGTCACACGACAAGCTTACGCAGTACCGACAGGACTTTGGCGAAATCACACACAGGGGCAACAGGAAGGTAATGGCCCAGGCCCGGCACGCCATTATCGACCATTTGATATTGATGTGGTTTCACCAGCAACATGGTGTTGGTGTGCTAGTGTGTGGGACCAAGGTGAAGGCTGCTGCTGAGAGGTTTGCACGCCTGCACAACGAGCATGACTTCAAGGCGTCTGAGGGATGGCTTTTTCGCTTCAAGCTCCGCCATGGACTTACTGGCAATAGAGCACATGGTGAGGCCTTAACGCGGCACCGGAGGAAGTATACCCGTTTTGCCAGAAAGTGCAGCGCCTGATCAGGGATGAGGGCCTTGCCCTTGGTCAAGTCTATAACACTGATGAAACTAGTCTGTTCTACCACTCCTTGCCTGCCAACACCGTAACAGAGAGAAGGGAGAAGACTGTGCCTGGTTGGAAGTTTTCTAAACAGTGTGTCTCTGTTTTGTGCTGTGCCAGTGCTAACAGGATGCACCACCTCAAACCCGTTTTTGTTGGGTGTGCAAAACAACCACGTTGTCTCCTGTTGTGTATTACCATTCTTTGAAGGCCTGGTTTACCGCTAAGATCTTCAGAGATTGGTTCCAATGACATTTCGTCAAGGAGGTTATATGTTATCAAACAAGACAATGCCCCCATGCATCTGTCTGAGAAGGATTTGAATGCTCATGAAGGGGAGATAAGGTGCATGTTTCTGCCACCTAATACGGCTGCTCTGATTCAACCAATGGGCCAGGGTGTTATCATGGCTGCGAAGAGACTGTACCACTGGATGTTCCTGAACGAGATGATGGTGGTGCTGGAGGATGAGGATGCAACCGAAGACACACATGGGGAGCAGACCTTGCAGAATCTTTGGCGTTACAACCTGAAGTCTGCAGTGTTCAACTGGCCGAACACATGGAAGGAAGTTTTCGTGAAAACTATCGGAAGTGGATGGTCTCGTCTCCTTCAGGGAATTGAAGCTGAGCACGACTTTGAGGGGTTTGACGTGGATGATTTCCACAGCCGCCTTAGAACATCAGGAGAGCAGGTGGACGTCGACGGCATGAGGGATTGGCTGGACGATGACGGCGGCGATCCTGGTTATCAGACCATGTTTTTGAGGAGATCGCCACTGCTGCCACTGCGGACACAGAAGAGGACAGTGAGACTGACAAGGATGAGGATGAGGAGCCTGACTTGCAGCCCTCCTCAACTCCTTCACTCCCTCATCTCAGTGCCCTCTGTGGTTATGTGGAGGGGGTGCTGGAGTATGCCGAGCTTCTGCACTGTGACGGAGTTGGTGCCATTCAGCCTGACAATGGAGCTGTTGGGGGGGAGTCCAGGACGCTGTCATCCTCTGACTGAATCGTCTGTCCTGTTGTCAGAGCAGGATCGACTCCTTCTTCACGACTGCAACTCCCATGAGTGCCAGCCCATTCTCACCATCACCACCATCACCAGCTCATTTCCCTCCTTCGCCATTGGACCCGCGACTGAGCATGTCGACAGCCGTTGAGTCTCCGTTTGACGTAAGTTTGCAGCTGTCTTCAGAGTCTCCTGAGGTGGGTAGGCCACCATCACTACACCGTACGTCACCAGTCATCGCCTAGCTCCAGCAGGTTCAGGAGGAGAAGGAGGGGGAGTTATGGGACATTTGTTAGGCACGAATGTTTGCCACTAGACCACATGGGACAACTCTACATCTGCTGGAGGTGTGCAGGTTAAGAAGCCTGTCTGCGGTGCAGTAGGTGGATAGAACCCCAACCGAATGTTTTTGGCGCATAACTTTAAGTTTCTTTCATAGTTTCCTTGGTGTAAAAATTTATTTAGGGTATTCTCAAGCATGTTTTGATGTCAAAATATGGCAGAATGACCTGAAAACAGTGCCAAAATAGGAGGGGTTCTGTTCATATAGTACTGTATAGGTAGGGTGTTTTTTGGTTTTCAGTGTGTGTGTGTGTGTGGTTTTTTTTTCCATGGTTTTCTTGGTGTTGAAAATTATTTTGGATAATCCTATGTATGTTTTGATGTCAAATTATGGCAGAATGACTGGAGAACACTGCCAAAATAAGGAGGGGTATTGTATATACAGTAGTGTATAAGTAGGGTGTTTTTTGGTTTTCAGTGGTTTTTCTGCATGGTTTCCTTGGTGTTTAGCATTACTTTGGATGTTCCTATGTGTGTGTTGATGTCTAAATATGCCCGAATGACTGGAAACACCCCCAAATTATCCATAGGTACTGTACAAATAGGTTAGGTATAGGTTGGAGGTGGGTATAGATAGGGTCTGGGTATAGTAGGGGAATAGTGTTCATTATCCGGATGTTGCCTCTATCTGGACATGTCCTTGGTTCTATTATGTCCGGATAAATGAGGGATTACTGTATTCTTCATACTTTTAAAAGTGTCCAGACCATGTATTATTGTCCATGTGGTAATGAAATTTACGGTAAGTATTCATGCCACATTGGGTAGCAATAGTGGCAGTTGTAGTCTGAGGTTAATGTGAAACAGGGCTGTTGGCTAAAGTTGCCTTTCTCGTGTTGTCCAGTATCCCCCTTATGGGGGATAAGAAAGAAGTTGAGTATTATAGCCAGGCAGTTCCATCACCCAGTTATATCAGTGCCACCACTGGAAGGTGCCCCCTCTTGAGTACTTGCACACTGGGAAGTGTTTGGTGATGAAGGGGTGGCACTCACCTGGTGGTAGAAGTATCCACTGCACATTGGATAGTGTTTGGTGGCACTGGGGTGACTCTAGGGTCACTGGCTTATCATGCATGTTCACCACATAAGACTCACCAGATTTAAGATGCAGTTAATGGTAAAACTATCTTCTTTAGGGTGTAGTTTTTCAGGGAGGGTAAGTTATTTGGAAATTTTACTTGTATCTTAGATATTGTTTCAAAGAAATACACATTGCAATGCATGCAGTCCAAGGCAATGATTTTCAGTCCAGTGTGGCTCTACTGAATTGATGTACAGTATTTGTTTACTAAGCAAAGTGTTGAGTGAATTGTCTTGTGTTTCAGGTGAGTGTTGAGATAGCAGCTGGAGAGTGGAAGCCTAAATGTACAAGACAGCAAGTAGTGAGTGCATAGGAGGAGCTGATGTGGACTCTCCTGACCCCAGCTCAAAGGTAATGGTTGTTGCATGAATTAAATCTTCATGCTGTTCCTCTTGGCTGTGTGTGATTAAAGTGTTGTACAGTGTTATCAGGGTCACATGGATGCTGGTCTAATGGCAGCCCTTGTTCCAGGTTCACAGATGAAGTCAGATCAGTGAACCAGACACATCAACAGTGTGGTCATCAGGAACCTGCCTAAGTATGTGCTAAGTATAGACAAGAATGTGGTCACACCCTGTTTTGTCTAAGTGCATCCTACAAGAGGCACATCAGCCAAGAGTTTGTTGGTTTATACTGTTAGTTCCCTTCCGTGTAATAAATGTGGATAATTTGATGTGTAATGAAAGGGGAACCAGGAACATTTAACTGTACTGGTATTCTTTCTGCTTACGGTTGTTCTGCAAGTGCTATGTGTACAAATTAGGGACAGCCGATAAACTGAGAAACCCTGGCAGTTTCAGTCTCTGTATTGGCATTTTATAATTTTGTAGTAATGACCTGCATAGTTAGATTTACAATTCAGTAGTAGTTTAGTAGTTGTATATGGTGACAGTTATGGTAGAGTAGTATTTTATGTTGCCATTTATTCAATAGTAATGGGAACATTTTTTATACAACATTGATGTTGGTGAGTGTGATCATATTGGTGGAAGCCAGTAAGGCCAGTAGTGAAGTGGAACAGAGTGTAGTTGACTAAGTCTGAAAGGTATTAAGAGAGCTCAGATGGAAGGTGTAATGGAGATGATTAAGGAAGAACCAGTAGTGAAATTAGAGTGTGAGGTAGATACAGAAATAATGAGGGAGATTAAAGAAGAACCAGATGCAGATGTGAAATTAGAGTGTGAGGTGAATGAGGAAATGTTCATCAGTGATGGGATTGTCCAAGACACAGGGACCTTCACAGCTGAAGCTGAGAAATTAAGATGTTTAGATTGTGGTAAAATGTTTAATTGTATGAGCAAACTTTCCAGACACTCAGTAGTTCATTCAGGAGTGAAGGAGTTTGAGTGTAATGAATGTGGTAAACTATTTGGGAGAAAAGAGAGCCTCTCCCAGCATGAACAGATTCATTCAGGAGTGAAGAAATTCAAGTGTGATGAATGTAATAAACTGTTTGCTTTAAAAACTCATCTCACTAGGCACTTACTAATTCATACGGGAGTGAAGAAGTTCAGATGTGATGAATGTGGCAGTCTGTTTGCCCAGAAAAGTGACCTCACCCGGCACCAGTTAATTCATTCAAGAGTTAAAAATTTCAAGTGTGATGAATGTGGTAAGCTCTTTACCCGTAAAAACGATCTCAGTATCCACTTACTTGTTCATTCGGGAGTAAAGAAATTTAAGTGTGATGAGTGTGGTAATTTGTTTGGCAGGAAAAGCCAGCTAACCCAGCATATGCTAATTCATTCAGGGGTGAAAAGGTTTCGATGTGATGAATGTGGTAAATTGTTTGGCTATAATCATGATCTCAAAAGACACTTACTAATACATTCAGGAGTGAAGAAATTAAAGTGTAATGAATGTGGCAAACTGTTCAGGAGAAACGATAGCCTATCCCAACACCTACTAATTCATTCTGGAGTGAAGAAGTAATTGTGATGAGTGAGGTAAACATTCCAATCAGGAATTCAGCCTCATCCAGCACTTGCTTATTTATTCTGGAGAGAATAAGTGTGGTGAGCGGCTTTCTGATACTAAATAAATAATCCCACCGATGCAAACACTAGTGTGGTGCAGAAAATTTTTGATACTCTTGAGAATTTGAATTATCACACCTCTGTGCCAACCAGTGTAATGAGGATAATTTTGAGTTCCCTTCAAAATGAAGATAAATTAATAACTCAGTGTTTTCTGTTACTGCCAGAATATTAAGAAGGCCTCGTTAAATAATTGAAGTAATTTGGTATGCTGCCACCACCCAGCAGTTGCCGGGAAAAAAAAAGGTATTAATGATATTAGTCCCATACGATGGAAAAAGGGACAAAAGGCCTATGGCAATAACAGGGTAGCGTGAGTTTGATTTATGAGAGCGTGGATCTTATAGATGAAACATGCCTTGCGGGCCACTCAATCTTATGTAATACTCCCCAGAGGATTTACACCAAACACATACAAAAAGTATACTTATCTATATTGCTATCCTTAAATTACACAGAATGAATAGAACTACGTTCAAGAATTAATTTATGGAGCATAGTAAGCAATAGTCTTCAATACACCAGAATATCTGAGAATGGAAGCTCTCTTCTCCACAGTTTATAAATCACCTGACTCATATAACACAGTACAAAGAAATTATTCAAGTGTGTACCACTACAGAGGCTCCTTGGGCTTTACATCCAACAGGATGCTGATTAATCTGCTCACAGAAGATCTACTCGCCCAGTACGACCACACACGTACATAAGAATTCACTCAACCCGACTGTGTTATAGAAAATTACATCAACAAGGGAAACTCCCATAAACCACGGTCTCATAAGGACTCGTAGTGATACCCAGTTTACAACGTGTTACACAGTTTACTCTACTTTTAAAGAAATCATCCCTATTTTACCAGAGCTTGCACCATAGAACATATCTAGGTAATTAATCATAAGCCAAGAATAATACAGAATGCAATCTCAGCGTACACAGCGCTCTGCATGACGAAGTAATACAACACTCTGCTACTCACTCACTTATAACCAAAATATTACACTACATGAATAATAAGCTTACTAAGTGGACCAATCGACTTTGACGATACTGTGAATTGAAAGGGACTAAGTGGAAAATGTGTAAGGGCTTTTGGCACTAGAGGCTGTGAGACTCGACGCACTGGAACGCACTGGACTCCGTGACCCACAGTGCTCTGCATGACGACACAACATATCTGCGGAGTTCCTCCCTCAATGAAGTTCAACTCAGGAGTGATGCTGCAGGACAAGGATGCATGATACCCCGCTAAAAACCCGCTACATTTTTACTACCCGGTTCTGACTTCAAACAATTACGCTACTGTCTACTTGTTATATTATCGTCCAGGAATTTTGCAACAAGGAGTTTATGCAGTACTCCACTTATACAAAACGACTTATGATGATTTAAATTTTGTGGCAATAACATACGTCTAACAATTTTAAAACGATGCCTAAAGTCACGCATTGACACAATTCCTCTTTGTTTTGCCCCGGCACTAGCCTACAACTGATGTCTGTGCCAGATAAATTAATTTTGCGGTTAACTATGACAATAATCAATAATCAGACTTTACTTAAGTTCATAGACATCATTATTTAGTACAACAAGACGACAAACACAAACTCAACTACAAAACTCTGAATTCTAGGTGTAAATCCGACTCATCGCTAATTTAAGTCTCAAATTAACTTTCTACGCCACCTTATCGAAACCAGACATGAATTTGCACGTCCACTCGCTCCACACGTCCATTTACTTCCCTACTACCCTTTAACTAAAATCAAGCCCAAAAAATGAATTACAAAGTCCACTTCACATACATTGCATCATCTTAACAGGGTCCAGAATTGCTCTTATCACGTACATAACCTAACGTAAATTACATACATTATATACTTACACTATACTTATACTAACATATATTACTCTTATACTATTTATATCATATGCAAGAAATATGGCATTACATAAGTTCAGCCTGATAAATGTGGCATGCTATTTAATACTAAACAGCAGATGGACAGGCATGCTACTAATCACAGAGAAGTCATGGAGCTCTAGTGTTTTGAGTGTGGTATGGTGTAATGTTAGGATGGTGTAAAGAATACTTTTGGTCATTTGAGTGGAATAAAGAACAGTTTTTTATCGACACATACCTTAATTTGATTCAGCTGAAGTGCTTAGAAATAATTTCAGCCTTTAAGTCTCAGGGTGTATTTATATTATATTCGGGATAATACCAGTTGATTAAGCTTCAGAGAATACCCTGTGCAGTCACGCCTTGGTATGTGATGACATTACATCAAGTGAACACTGATCACATAATGATTTGTTACATACTGAGGCTGTTGTAGCACAGGTTCAATGGGGATAGTGAGGGGACCAAGGACTACGTAACCTAAAATCTCAAAAAACCAAACCCCTTTTAGTCTTGCCCTTGGTACTGTTAGTAGCACCACTATTTTCACTAGGGGTAGCATCCCTGCCAGGCATGATGTCAGAGTCACAAGTAATTCACACAGAAAAAGTTATCATTCATTCATTATCCAATCCTATGTTGCCCACAGAGGAGCGTAGGAGCCCGAAGCTAGGCAAGTTGGTCACAACATATAAGATGAGAGTAACCAGCCTCACTCATCCCTGAATGGTATTACATGAGCAATAAACCCCAACCACCCCTTGGATATAGACCTTCACCACTTAATCCATCCGTGGCCACTGGCATCAGTGCAGGTTGACCTGTAGAAAACTGCAAAAAATTTGGAGGAAGGGATCAGAGGTATGGGAGATGTTGACACAGACCTACTCTAGCCTCGAAACCACTCAGTCAGTACATCTCATGGATCAGTCATGAGTGAATTTCAGTATTTTGCTCCCCTCATGTGTTAGTGTAAGTAAGAATAAGAAAGCAAGAAAGTCAGGAAAAGAAAGGGCTGCATCCATTATCTTTCCCCTCTCTTTCCTAAACCACCCAAAGTAAAAAAAAAAAAAAACTTCATACAGGAATAAACATTATAAACAAAAAAGAGGGAAGACATTATTATGATATTTTTATTTATAAGTGCATTATATACATTGTATTGAACTTGTTCATTTTACATATTTCTTGTTTTGCACAAACATTTCAGCAACATATGAGGTGTTTTCATGTTGAATATATGGATGTAAAACATTCCCATCCCTGCACACACTTTTCCTCATTTGAGATGCGAATCTCAGGTTGTATCGAATCTTGGTCAAGAGGGTTTGGCCTATACACACACAGCAGACTAAAAATAGCTTTCTTATTTCCTCCTTCCACGTGAATTATACGACCTGTAGTAAAAAATATTAATCCATCCATCATCCAATCTAATAATAAAAGAATAAAAAAATAAACGTTAATGTATTAACATAAGAGAGGGAAAACATTCGTAATTACGATATTTATAAGTACATATTACAGTATTATTTACTGAATTTGCTCATTCTACATATTTCTTGCTTTGCATAAGTATTTCAGCAACATATGAAGTGTTCTTGTAGTGAATACAGTATAATATTATTACGGATGTAAACCCATCCCTTCCCTTCACACTAATTCCCCTATGTGAGCTGTTATTCATGAGTCGTATCAGTTTTTAGACGCTGTGGTTCAGCCCATTCACACAAAGGAACACCCTTATCTGTCTGGCTAGAGTCTAAAAAAAAATCATCTCTCACCTCTCTTTGGACACAACTAAACCACCCAGGCAATAGAAATAACTCGATACTTGCATAAACACAATAAACATAAAATTGAAAAAATAATACAGTATATACATTTTTTTTTTAAATGAAACCTACCATATTATGTAATGGTTTTGTTCATACTACACACAGCTAGTCATTTCAAGCCGTTTCAGCACCACTGAAATTTTGGGGGAGTGAAAAAAAAAAAATCTTTGTTACCAATATCATCTGCGTAAATTTGTGCAACTTCCACACTCCATTGCAGTGCTCAAGTTGGGTTTAGGAAGCCCAAAATTGGACTGACAGATTCGTCTAGCATTCTTTTTTAATTTGGCAAGAAAAAAAAAAAGTGATTTTCAAAACTTGACATATCAGTCCCATGGTCAGCCAGTGGGTCCCAACAAATTCCGGAGGCACGGTCACAAAGGGGTTAATATCTCACACTGCACAATTTGTTGCACACTTGCACTGTTATTTGGCAATTGTATTGGCATTTCAGTGGCCTTGTTCACACAAAATGGAATGAATAGGAGACAGTCACAGCAAATATAAACACTGGGCAGCCATCTTGTCTCAAAACATCTGCAGCTTGCACAGAAAGCACTGTGTATGTACAGGATTATTGTATGCAGCCACCACAGTCATCATATAGGCGAATTTTGCCAACGTTATCGCAAAACGGGGCATAACTTCCAGTTCATTGTTCTGTCCATTTACTGCATAACAAATTGATGTATACTGAAACCCGACTGTCCTGTATAACAAATACTGTACTACAGTCACGCCTTGGTAGGTGATGGGGTTACGTCCCTTGAAAACTAATCACATAATGATTTATCGTTTACTGAGATCAGTATAGCATAGGTTCATTGGGGAGACATTGGGGGTCAAGGGTCATCTAAAATCTCAAAAACCTTACCCTACTTGGCTTGCCCTTGGCATCCTCAGTAACACCATGCATTCCACTTGGGTAGCATCCTTGCTATACATGATTTCCAAGTCCCAGCTTTTAGTATTTCACACACACAAAAAGTTTTCACTCCACTTAGTATTGCACATTGCACTGTTTGTTTTGCACTTGCACTGTTTTTCGGCAATAGCAGTGGTATTTCTGTTTCTGCATACTGAAATGGAGTGAATGGGAGAAGGTCACAGCAAATGTAAACACTGGGTGGCCATCCTAACTCAAACGTCTGGTTGTCAGCTTGCATAAGAGATACCATGTAATCACGGATTGTCGCACATAGCCACCACAATTATTATTTAAGCGAAATTTGCCATCGTTATCCTGAAACGGTAAAACTTTTAGTTCGTTGTTTTGTCTATTTATCGCATACCAAATTGACGTATACCAAGGCCTGACTGTATTTTGCATTTAACCACAGAGGTATGATATAGCAGTTTTTGATCCACTACTGCTGTAGTTGGCATTATCATATACAGTAGTTTCTTATGTTGCAAATTTTTTTGTATTGTAAATACTGTAACCTCAACAAAGTTACTCTGTCCAAATTTAAGCTAGATTTCTGAAGGAGAATGTTCATTTGGGTCTAGTGGACTTCCAAGTCTGTCTGATTGTTGCTTTTATTTCCCCCACTTATGGACATGTTCCCCCAGTATTGAAGAAATCAAACAGTCAACTAACAGAAAACATGTACTGTAGAGTGAGACAGTAGTAAGCTATAACACTGCAAAATAAATAAGATAGCACTTAGTGAGACACAGAAACATGCATTTTGGTGAATGGTGGGTTGACACATATCATCACTTGCTGTGACTTTGAGATGTGGCAAGAGCAGTTTCCAGCGTATGTGATTATCTGAACATATATTCTTCTGTCATGCCAGTCTTATTATACGCTCAAGAGATTCAGTTATTTTTTTTAATTTCACAGGCTTTCATGCCTTGCTTGATATACATCAAAATTACTGAAAGTACAATGTGAACACTAAGACAGAAGAATAAATCTTCAGACCATATCATACACTAGGAGACCGCTCTTGCTGTGTCTCAAGATCTCGGCAAGCAATAACCCAAATGCAGCCTTTCTGTGCTATCTTATTTATCCTGCACTATCTTAGCCTACTGTTGTCTCACTTTAGTCTTGTCCATCTCCACCAAACTATATTTCATTTGTTTCTACCCAGTTTTTTACTCCCATAAGCATTTTTCTTCTCTGTTAATGGTTTTGGTCACTCAGGTGGATCTCCCCTCATCCCTGCTACTCTGTCTACCACCTCCAGGATTCACACTGGCCGTATTATGGTTACAAAAAGTCCACCCAAGCATCTGACCAGCTCAAAAACACAGTGTCTGCAGAACCACATGCTTCTGTATTCTTCCCCCATAAGATTAGACCTTGTTGTGATCATTTCAACATGGTGGCTTACAGGTGAAGATCATCTGGCGTTCCAAGCATCTGACACTCATACCCATGAAATTCAAACAAATGTGCTAACACTGATGATGTGTAATGATTTTATATGTGCATGAAACATACTTTGATGAAATTTTTCTTGTGAAACTTAAGAAACTGCTGAAAAAATCTACCTGTTGTGTCCTATTAAATGCTGCATGCATTGCTTTTGTCATGCAGTCATCTCACACTTCACACAATACATATTAGCATGTAATTATCATGGGCAGATCCATGAGTGTTGTCTATGTTGCTCAGGAAATTGCACACTGAGATTAGTATGCTTTTCATGTATGAAGTCTGATCTTAAAAGTATCCAACCTTTAGCTGGTAAAAATATAAAAAGGGATTACTTACTGAGCTCAGACTTTAATCTCTAACAAAGTATGCTCCATGGGACTCAACACACTAAGCCCAGAGGTCCCTCCATTGTTGGAACATTTTGTAAAGTCCAGTTTTGGGTTCATCAGCAAGATCTTTGTTGCATTTGTCTTTATCTCATATGTGTCCTCAAATCATAAACCTTTCAGTGGTGTCTTCAGTTTAGAAAATGACCAAAAGTTGCAGAGAGCCATGTCAGGAGAGTAGGGAATCTGCTGGACCTGTGTGAATCTGTGTTTGGCCCAAAAATCCTGAATGAAATGGAATGAGTGGACTGGAGCATTGTCGTGGTGGAGCTGGCAGTCTTCTATCTTCCACGACTGTCATCTCTTGCGACACATACATTCCATTGGTGACAGAGCACTTACTGGTAGTACTGTACTCTGTACTGATTGTTTGCCCTTCTGGATCATACTCATAATGAACAACACCCTAGTACAACCATGCGCTGCTTAGCGTCCGTGATACGTTCTGAAAAATAAGACATTAAGTGACCTAGACATTAAGCAACCATTGTAACACGCACCATATACTGTATACAGTACTGCTTACAGTTGGACGGCTGGCCAACCTCTCTGGCCGCTTGCTGGTAATTGACCCTAACCCACCAGTTGAGCCCAAATGGCCGTCCGCCTCACCAAACGGTCAAAGTCACTCAGCTGGCCTCTCGAGCTGTGTGCTGGTAACAGACTCTAACCCACCAGTTGAGCAAAAATGGCTGTCCACCTCCTCACTGAACGGTCAGTCACCCGGCCGGCCTTTCAAGCATACGATGGTAATAAACCCTAACCCACCAGCTGAGCAAAAATGGCTGTCCGTCTCCTTGCTGAATGATCAAAGTCGCCTGGCCGGCCTCTTGGGCCGTGCACTGGTAGTAGAGCCTAACCCACCAGCAGAGCAAAAATAGCCTATATGTAAAGGTATATTGTTTACACTGTACTATATATTACTTTTATAGTACAGTACAGTATAAAAAGCTCAAATTAAGACAATACTACAATATTGTATGTAATGTTATGTAAACCTGATGCAAGGAAGAACACTCGAAACATGTGACTAGACACAGATACCTGCGGCTGGAGTTGATGACGCTGTTATATAGTATACTATTTAGTGGTTGTAAGTAAAATTTGTACTGCTTTTGGTAAATTTTTATTGCCTTTATTTAAGTAGAAAAAAAATGAAAAATATTAAGACTTATGAACAGTATTACAGTGTATCTGTATAGGTTATAAAGTACATGTATTGCATATCGTATGGCACACTGCTTTGCGCCTGCATACACTTGCTACATCCTGTTCTTCAGATTTTTTTTTTCTTTATACTTATATATTCTTATGGGTCCCCGGACATTAAAGCGAATGGTCCTTATGTGGCAGGACATTAAGCGACGCACGACTGTAGTTGAAAAATACTGTCAGCATGAGCTTCACCTAGCCTCATCTCCAAAAGCTGACTGAATCTTCCTTATGATTTTAGATTGCATGTTACCTTTATTTTTATTTTTTGTTTCATTTACTGTGTTTTATTTTTTTTTTTTACAAAAATTCAAGCAGTAAAGTTGCTCAGTTCACTTGGTCATCATAGCACAAGATGAAAATGTTGTGAGCAAGAAGAACACCTCCTCAGACACATGCTGTTTGGCAGTGATTAGGTTGAGTGGCAGCACTGAACCTATTAGTGTGTGTGCACAGCAATTCAGGGTCACGCTTCACTGAGTTGCATCCTTTAGCTCCCACTGGTTTACAGGAAAAAAATATGGTTAGATACATTTTGACCAGACCTCATATACTGAATCTTTTCTTGGATTTTATATTAATTCTCCCACTCAGGACTTATATAACTCATCCTTGACTGACAAATTGTAGGTTTCATGTCCATGTTAGCAGCTTTTCCATATCAAAATAACAAATGTTACCTAGTTGGCTTAAAGAAAGGGGATGCTGAACACTCACTGCTTTGGATACTGTTATGAGCAGCTCCCCTTTACATAAATTTTAAACTGCAAAATGACATGGCTCTTAATCTTAAAACTAATCACATGAAAATTACATCATTGCCAGGTCCCCCCTATAATTCATGTACAGTTCTAAGAAATTGTCCCTTCACTTCTGAAGGCAATGATAGATGCAATAGGTTCAAACTCCTGGAGGCATCAGTTAACAGTGATACTACCAAACACTGCCTTACAAATCCCAGGGAAGTTTTTCATACTGGTATCTGGCATCTCATGTGGTTCCTCTAGTATGCATCCAGACACTTGCTTCATTACATCACCACCTGTGCCAATCCCAAGATGTTTTTCTCACTTTACTGTAAAATACTTATTGTTCTTTTCAAGTACTGTATATATGTTTTAGATAGACACATCTCCATGTTTCCTCTGCAGAATGATATTACCATACAGTAATTTTCAGTCATTTAGTTCTAACAAAATGGGTTAATATTTGCCTAAGGAGTAAAATTTTCAGTAAATAAAAATCTTCATGGCAAAGAAAAGTGTTTGTGAAATACGTCCACTGTTGTATATACGATAGGCCTTCCTATTGTGTGGGATCTGCTTGCACAGGTTCTTCTTGCTCGGTCATAAAAAGAATTGCCAAAGATGTCTTGTGTAACCAGTATGCTGCTTGAGCAGGGTCACATTGGTCTGAGAGAGAGAAAGAAAAAATGCAAATGTAGCCCTAATGGCAGTAGTATATACATTAAAAATGGGGGAGGGAGGAGAAATAAGAATTAATTTTATGTCAGTATGTGTGAGACAGACAGACAGATGGAGAAGTAATCTGCCAGTCACCTAAGTCATTGTTGAGTGTTCCTGAAAAAAATAGTCACATTATTGAGTGCTGAGTGTGTTTGCCTATGTAAACATGTGGCCTAACTGATAAGCAGTGAGGGACCAAAGTCTCTTACTCCACTCTCTCTTAGAGGGACTCATATTTTCTCAAATTTCCCTCTTTTAGTACTTTATTAAGTCCTTGAATGTGACATGAAAATTAAAAAGACTGAGGGATAGAAGTAACTGGAGGGAGAAGGAGATGAAAGAAGAGAAAGGAAAAGATAAGAGCAGGAAAAATGAAAGAAGTTTAGAGAAAGAGAGAGAGACTGACAACAAGGTCATGATGTTTAAAGCAGTTTTTCTTTTCCCCCCTCCCTGCAGGAAGGGGGCAAAAGCCCACTTTCTGATTGATGGATCATCCAGGAACTGATATGTTTACTACCCAGTTACACAATTGCTGAACTGTTTTGGTTGTGTGTTTTCATCAGAGTTCTAGCCCTCTTGCTTTGAGTGCCCTTTGATCCTGAGTGCTAAGTGCATAACTTTGTGTGTTGCACTAGGCCATTGACAGTACTAACCTCTGTGCCTTTGACTGTGTAAGTATACAGTATGTTTAAATAATAAATATTCTGAATCCTTTTTCAGGTTCTTTTCCCTCATATGCTAAGTGTCTTCTGACTGTGTCTGAATTTGATAGTGTATTCCTCCAAAATACTTTGGTGCAGTACTGTAAAAGCAGTCTACATCCACTTTGCTCTTGCATTGCTGCAGTTGTTCAGATTCAAGGAAGAAGTGTGATGCACAGATCTTCTGATATAACCCTTGCTATCTCACAAGACACATGCAAGACTATGATATATATGCACAAATGCCTATAATAACTCCACTCTCCCTTAGTGTTCAACTTTCAGTGTATACATTGGTAATAACAGGAGTATCATATTCTTTAGCAGAATCACATGTCATTATTCAATGTTTAATGCTACACATACAGTAAGTACAGGGCTCAGATTCTCAGAGAACCCTACTTCCTTCAGACTTGCATACTGTGGTGAAGTCCTACAGTATTTGTGTTGTACTTTGTGCATAATGTCTCCGTAACTTTAGTGTGCTGCCTCATGTAATTACACAGTTTTGCTATAGCTGTTTCTAATCTCTGCATACCAGTGTTTCTTAACTGTTTTGCAGCTGTTACCCCCTTGACACACCGGGATAGGCTGTTATTGCCCCCATCCTATTGAAATCGGAAGAATGAGTAGAAAAACATGATGGTACTAGTAATATTGTATTTTCCAAGTGATTATACAAGCTACAGAAAGAAAGAAATGTTTTTGAGTACATTAGACAAAGGCTTACAATCTGAGTGGTTAATGAATCTCCCCAAGACCTCTTCCCTAGCAATTTATTTTTGGAAACAGACAGTTAATATCCTTTTTATACATTATTTATACAGACAATGATGATATTGGAAGCATTTATAAAACTCAGAAGAGCACAATAAGGTGTAATAAATAAAATAAATCACTTGTGAAAAGGTGTTAGGGAGCTTTCTTATCTGTTGGGAACGTGGGCCATACACTTGATTATGTTGGTAGTGTAATGGTTCAGAGTGTTGTTTCTTCCACCAGTTTTTTTTATACGTCACTCTGTTAAAGACAATGTGTATCTCTGTAAGCACGATTACTTATTTATCTATCTATCCATAGCCCGACGCCCTAATTCCACAAAGGGTGGCTGCAGACACAACACCAAGTCGCTCTGTCACCCACCATTTGGCTACCCTCCCTCCAACTCACTCCCCCCTACCTCATATACCTCTCAACTCCATCCCTTCACCTCATCCTTGGTCTCCCCCTCCCTCTCCCTCCCTCCACTTCACTTACATACACCTTCTTAGTCAGTCTTTCATTTCCCATTCTCTCCACATGTCCACCTTAGTGTATTTCTCCTAATCTTCTCAACCACATCCACATCCACCCCACAACGTTCTTTCACTTCTTCATTCTTCAACCTGTCCCTCCATGTCACACCACATGCTCCTCTCAGGTAACTCATTTCCACTGCTCTCATTCTTGGCTTGTTCCCCTCTAGCAAGGCCCACGCCTCACTTCCATATGTCAGGGTAGGGATCACAATTCTATCATGCAGTGACTTCTTAACTTCCATACTCACCTCCCTATTTCTCATCACTGCTTTCAGTGAATCAACAACCTTCCATCCCTGCTGGACCCTTTCAAGTACTTCATCCCCAAAACTTCCATCCTTACTCCTCACACTACCCAAGTACTTGAATGCACTCATGTTCTCTATATCCTCACCATCCAACCTCACTGCATTCTGTGACTTCACTCCTCTCAAACACCATAACTTTACACTTGCTTACATTAAGTTTCAGATTCCTCTTGTTACACACTGTCCCACATTCATTCAGCAAACCTTGCAACCCCCATTCATCTTCACTCAACAATACTGTATCATCAGCAAACAGCAACACCGGAATCTTCCACACCTCACCCTCTTTCATTAGAGCCACCCCAACATTCACTGACCTACCTTGCACCTCCTTTAACAACCCCATCCATGAATATATTAACAGCCATGGAGACATCACACCTCCCTGTTTCAGTCGCACATTTAGATTAAAAAACTCACTCAGCTCGCCATCCACTCGCACCATAACCCTAGCTCCCTCGTACATACTCTTCACAGCACTCAACGATTTCCCATCCTCTCCATATATTCTTAATACCTTCCACATACCTTGCCTGTCTACTCTGTCATATGCTTTCTCCAAGTCCATGAAGGTAGCATACACTTTCTTTCTCATCTCTAGATATGTTTCCACTAAACATCTTGCAACAAATATCTGATCCAAGCACCCTTTTCCCTTCCTAAATCCCCCTTGTTCTTCTCCAACTAGCTCCTCTGTTATATGCCTAACCCTATCAATAAGTATTCACTATATATTTTTCCAATCACAGTAAGAAGGCAAATACCCCAGTGGTTACCACATACTTCTCTCTCCCCTTTTCCCTTGAATAAAGGAACAATTAAGCCTGATTTCCAATCCTCCAGAACCCTTCCCTCTTCCCAGGCCAATCTACACAACTTCCATATCCACTCCACAACAATCTCACCCCCATACTTCAGCATTTCACCACATTCTCCATAAATTCTGGGGCCTTTCCCATCTTGATCTTTTTCATTGCTTCAACTACTTCTGCCCTACTGATCTCTTCCTCTCTCATCTCATTTCTTCTTCTCCCAGCCACTCCCCAACCACTTGTACTTGCACTGCTCCCACTCTCTACATTCAACAAATCCTCAAAGTGCTCTTTCCATCTCCTCATTTTCTCTCTCTTCTCCACCAACAATCTATTATTCACATCTTTCACTCCCCCTACTATTTCCCCTTTCACACTGTCGTACTCTCTTTCCCTCCTTCCAAAACAATTTCTTACTCTCCCTCCATTTCACACTCAGATTCCTCCCAAACTCTTCATCCACTCTCTTTTTACTCTCCTTCACCAATCTCTTCACCTCCCTTCTCCTACCCACATGTATCTCTCTCTTCTCTGTCTCATCTTCTCTCCTACCTATACTCGCCAGCCAGTCACTATATGCCTTCTTCTTTTGTTCCACAGCTTGTTTCACCTCATCACTCCACCATGCTGTCCCTTGCACACCCCTGCATCTCCTCCTTACTCCACAAACCACCTCGCATGCTGCACCTATCTCTTCTGTGAATATCTTGCATACTTCTTCCACCCCTTCCATGTACTCTAACTCATACTTTTCCAATCTTTCTTCCACTATGCTCTTATACTCTGCCATTTTCTCACTCTCTTGCTACTTCTCCACTCTTTTCACAGGAGATGTTTCCTCCTGTTTTCACCTTCATCTCTTCACCCATTTTCTTTGCAGCCTTACCTTGGCCATTACTAAGTGATGGTCTGAGATTCCATTCCCCCACCCTCTCCACACTCGTGCATCCAACACTTGTCTTCTCATTTGCTCATCCACACACACGTAATCCATCATTGCCTTTTGTTCAACAAGTTCACCCTCCATCCTCATGACTCTCCATGTATACCTAAGGATCATCTTATGCCGGAAGAATGTGTTGGCTATTGCCAATCCCTTTCTAGCACAGATGGCCACCAAACCACTACCATTCCTATCTACTTCAGCTGGAACACCACTGACCAACCACTCCATCCACTTGTACATTCCCAACTTTACCATTCATGTCTCCAGTCAAAAATACTCTCTTGCTCCTCTCAAACTTATCCATACATGCTTCTACACTCGGCCAAAACTCATCTTTTACTCTAGCCACTTGGTCCTCTGTCGGTGTATACACATACAATCGCTCAAGCTTGTATACCTACTTTCATCCTCACCCATACAATCCTTGCACCCACTGTTCCATACTTGCTTATATTCTCCTTCCATTTCTTACTTATCATCAGACATACTCCCTCTCTTGCCCTCTCATTCTCATTAACTCCTGCATATATTCCTAAACAATACTCCCATTCTCTCATCCTTTCACCTTCCATTTTAGTTTCAGTCAGTCCACATACATCCACTCTTCCATCCTCAAGCACCTGAACAATCTCTCTTTCACTTCATTATTCACTTCCCTCACATTCCACGTTCCCATCCTTTCAATGTCTTTTGTCCGTTCCTTGCTCGTCAACGTATGGTCTGTCCTGGTCCGAGGCTCTTTGTTCGCTTGTTTGGTTAGTTCTTTTTATGGGTTGGGGCAGTAACCTACCACCAACCCTTTCACCTCATATGACAAGCAGGGATACTGGAGAAGTATATATACAGGGTTGCCAACAATCTGTGCTGCCAAGCCACGGCAGCTAGCCCACACAAACCGCGGCACAGCTTCAAAAGTAGCCAAAGGTATTTTCATTCTTTCATCATGTAATCCAGTGTTTCCACATGAGAAGCGTAAGAGTCCGGGGCTAGGCAAGTTAGTCTCAAATGTACCTTCCACAGTCCGTTCCTCAGTTGCACTCCCGCTGCAGAGCCGCAGCACGGACGTGTGTTGATTGGGCAGGACAGGCCACAGGTCATCTGACTCCTGCAGTCGTTTCCCCCAGAGTAGCGCCACAGTACCGGCCACAAGCCGTACTGGGTATGAGGCAGGATCGGCCATAGTCCATCCCTCTGCTACTAGTCCTCTTAGCTCCACAGTACGGGCCATTAGCCGCACCAGAGCTACAGCCCCCTGTGCCACTACGACGTCGGCCACTAGTCACATCAGGCCAGAGGTAGAGCAGGCCATAAGCCGCCCCGGAGCTGCAGTCCCCTGTGCCACTACGACGTCGGCCCCCCTTAGTCACGTCAGGCCAGAGGTAGAGCAGGCCACTAGCCACACTGAAGCTGTTGCCCCGTGTCACTGCGACGTCGGCCATTAGTCATGTCAGGCCAGAGGTAGAGCAGGCCACTAGCAGCACTGAAGCTGTTGTTCCCTGTGCCACTAGGAGGTAGAGCAGGCCACAGTCTGCTTCTCTCCCACAGGAGATCCTGCAGCCAGAGAGGACCCTTCCCCCGAGCTGAGCACCAGAGGCCTTGGTTCCCTGCAACTCTACCAGTGTGAACAGCAGCCGAAGCGGAGCCCCAGCAGGCAACGTCGGGCCCTGTCTGCTACTCCCCCGGCCAGAGTTTCCCATGTGACGACCCTGACAGCGATGCTGCTCTCCAGCCATTGCCGCAGTCCAGCCACCACGTGTTCCACTACCCTGGGTCCTCAGTCACCCCGGGAGTTGCCCCGAACACCAGAGTGCAACTTACCTGCGGGCGAGACCTCTCCGAGTCTCTCCCAGGCTCGATGTCAGGCCAGTCTCCTGGCTCTCTTCGGGCCGAGCCCTTAGTCCCACAACCACATGTGGGGCCCTGTCCAGGGGTGCATCACTCTGTCCTTCCTCCAGATGGAGGAATCAACCTGCAGCCCACCAGTGATAATGAAGTGAGTGGACTTTGCCTGTGTGTGTACTTTGTAGACCCAGATATATGTGTGTGCATTAGTTTATACCATGTGAGTGATTCCCTATAGTATATTCTAGTGATAAGTGGCCAGGACCCCAGAGTATAAGACTGGACGAGCCTAACAGTAACTTTGGCCTAATTTATATCCCGAGTGGAGTCCCTCGCATCCCCCCGTGAACGAAATGCCACAGTGACCAACAGAACAATAATATTATGCCGATTGTGCCATTCCCTTGTTTATTAAAACTCTCCCTCCCCAGTGCACAGGCACACAAGTGAAACACCTCAGTGGCTAAAAGAAGGAAAAGATATTATTCCCATCGTGCCTTCCCCTTGTGTATTGAACCTCCACCCACCCCAGTGTCCGGGCACATTAGTTAGGGTATGTCTGGGCATCTCCGAATGTCCCGCTACAATACCGCAGTCCCCCCTTTCAGTGATCACTGCGCGGCCAGCTCTACTTGAGATAGACTTCCGGCCGGTTGAGTGTCTATGACACAGGTGTTAACGTAATTTATATACCAGTGCCGTACAGTGCTATACGAGATTGGGAAATTGTAGCAAATTCATTCCTGTGTCTTGAATCATAAGTGTGTGTTATGTGCCATAAGTGCTGGGTAAAGAATACCATACTTTCTACCAGCCGGTATAGTGACAGATTTCCAATCAAGTAAAACCTTGTGTTGAGTTCTTAACCCATCACCAGCAAACCCAGCATCTAATGTATTTGTTGATGTACTATTGTCTCTGGGCAGATATTTGTAATACATGTGTGTAACAGTCACTGCCTTGTTTTTGTGTCCAGTCCTATTCCTTAGAGTTACCGACCCGGTCTAGAATAGGGACCCGCTGTAGCCTGCGTATTTGAGGGCGAGAAACCGACCCACAAATACGTAGCATAACACTATGTCATTTATGTATACTAAAAACATAATAGGTGCCAGCACTGAGCGCTGTGGAACTCCGCTAGTCACTTCCCTCCATGATGAGTAATTTCCCCTTAATACTGTTCTCAGTTTCCTTTTTCTAAGAAAATCCTACATCAAACAGTACAGATGGCTTGGATACCTCCTTGACAGTACAGATTCCATAAAAGTCTTTGGTGTGGTACTCTGTCTAATGCTCTCTTGAAATCTAAACAGATACTGTCCACCCATCCTTTTCTTTTCTCTAATGTTTCTGTAACTCTGTCACAGTAGCTTAATAGATTAGTAACATGATTTTCCCTTTCTAAAACCTTTCTCATATCCTACTGTGCTCTTCTAGATGGTTTACCCAAACTTTTCTTATCAGTTTTTCATGTATCTTAAATACAGCACTGGTTAGTGATACTGGTCGGTAGTTGAGTGGATTTTGTCTATTCCCTTTCTTGAATAGGGGAACAATGTTTGCTTTCTTCCAAATATCAGGTAGTTTACCTTGACCTAAGGATTCCTTGAATATTAAGTACAATGGTTTGCTTAACTCTTCTGCTCATTCCTGTGGCACCCAACCTGAAATTTCGTCATGACCATTGGTTTTCACTTGATTAATTTACTTAACTCTTCCTGTACTTTTTCTGATATGTGTATGTACGATAATACGAGTGGGCATGCATGTTCCATATCGTCTCTTTCAAAATTAATTTCTTTTGTAAGAACTGATTGGAAGTCTTTATTTAGTGCTTTACAAATATCTTTATTTGTGTAAAGATGATCCCCTCATCTGTAATGGACTGTATTTTATCTTCAACACACACAGACCTGTGTGTGTGTATGTGTATGTGTGTGAGACAGAGAGGGAGGGGGGAGGAAAAAATAATTAGGGAGTATAGATATGAGAGAGAGAGAGAGGAGGGGGGAAGGAAGTCAGTGTTTATGTCCTGGGGTGAGGGAGGTAACATTGGTGTTGGAGGAAGAGTGTCTGACCAATCACTTCTCCCTCCCTTCCATTTCCTCCTCCTCCCTCTCTCTCTCTTCCATTCTCCTTCTTTTACCTCCCTCCCTCCCTTCCATTCTCTCCCTCTTTTCCCCATTCCTTCTTTCCTCCCTCTCTTCCTGTCTCTCAGTTTTGTCCTTCATTCTTCAATCTTCCTCTTTCCTTCCCCCCTTCCTCTCCTTCCATCCCCCCTTCCTCTCCTTCCATCCCTCCACCTTTCCCTTCTCCTTCCATCTTTCCCTTCTCCTTCCATCTTTCCTCCCTCCCCTCCACTTTCAGCAGTATAATTCTCTCTCACTTTCTTTTCATTTTCTCCCTCCTTCCTCCCTCTCCCCCTTCCACTACCCTTCCTCCCTCCAGCCCCTCGCTTCTTCCTCCCGTCCCATCTCCATCCCCCACCACGCTCACCACTGCCAGGTGTGTCTTCCTCCCCGTTCCCCCGCCCTCCCCCACCCCCACCTAGTGCGCTGCCTGCCTGACCTGTGCTCGTCTACTCTCGCTGTGTCTGTTGCCCTGAACGCATCTTAGCATAGACTTATGTCATCAATAAGCTGCTATAACATGTTTGCATGTGATGTTTGATGTCCCACTTTTTAGTAACAGTACTGTTTGTGAGGATAATAACATTACCTACAGTGTTTCTGTGTCAGTCTTTGTTGATTAAAGCTGCCGTCACATTGGGACAAAAGTGGCTAACATGCGAGCCAGTTTTGCGAGTCGCTAGCCAAACTGACTCATGGTGAGCGAGATTTCGCTTGCGAGGCGAAATGGATAACAATTTTCACTCACAGCTTGTTGGTGGGATTGGAACTCAAATGAGCCTATGTTAATTTTGTAATCGGTGAGAAAATATTTTGTTATTCATAGAAGGAAACTTAAACTAAATTTGTTAAGTAAAAACAATTTAATTCTTGTGGTTTTTATTCATTTTTATTTTTTTTTCTTGTAACCTGAAATAAATATTCGGACACTCGAGTGACCAGCCGCGGGGTCCGTCTGCTTTGTCTCCAAACAACAAGTAGAAATCAGATTTTGATATGGATCCTGCAGCAAGGAAAACTCTAGTAGGCTGCTTTGTGGCTCTGGAGTTGCTAAAGTACATGAAGCGGTTACAGAAACTTAGGAAAAGGGAGTGGGTACTCCGTGGTGGTTTGTTTACAAATGCCCACGGGGCGCCAAGGCAGACGAAACTGTTAGCCGTTTCGGCTCGCAAGTACATACAAGTGTGATGGCAACTCGACTCTGCTAGCCGTTTTGCCTCGCAAAAGCTGCTCGCATGTTAGCCACTTTTGGTCCAGTGTGACGGCAGCTTAAGGTGTATGAGAGTTTGGGTTCCGGCCGAAACGCATCCCTGGCTTTTCTTCAGTATCCTATGGGAAAAATTGCTTCGATATCTGGCAACTCACTGTCTGAACACCCCCACCAGTAAACAACACGGCTGGATATCAGGGTATGCCTGCACTGTTTACGAGTGCGAACCCTCAATGCCGTTTCTCACCCGCTGATGCCAACACATGGTGAGTACATACAATAGTACACTATGTATAGTACTGTATTACTGCACTGAATCATAACTGTGTTGTTTTTACATGCTTAGTTTTCATCTTTTACTCATGGTAAAGTTTTCAGGATAGAGGGTCATGATGGACAGAATCGCAATATCCAGTTCAAGGGCAAATGTTGCGCCGGATATAGGCTTGGCAGAATTACAACAGAAAATTGAAAGTTTTCTGTTTAAATGTTGTTTCATTTGATGGCTACTGGTCGGCTGGCCAAAACTTTACATGCATTTAAATATAAATGTTGTGTTTCATTATTTTGGTAATGGTCATGAAATACCCACCCCAAGGGAAAACCACAGAGAGGCGCGCAAATGGGAGGAGGAAACACCCACCCCAGGAGGAGACCAAGGGGAGGCACGTAAAGGCCTCGAGCCAGATGGGCTCAAATCCCTTGCCACCATGCGCCCCTCTTCCCCTCAACTAAACCAGCAGGGAGTACACCGCCCCGTCGCACTACACTCCAGCTGGACCAACACTCACCAGCATCGGGGTGGGACTAGTCCTCACACAGTCCCCAGTAGGTCCGCAAGGAACGTCCACCAGACTTCCCTCACCTACAGACCCCGCAGGGAGCAGAATTGTGGCAACGTCCACCGGACTTGCTGGAGAGGGAATGTCCACAGGACTTCCCTCATTCACTATCTCTGCGGCTCTCATCAAGGGTAGCATCCCTTGCTTGCCCCACCCCTCCAGAGGCCGAGTGGGATGCCCCTCCCACTCCCCCCATACCCCTAGGGGTGAAGCCTGCTCCCCACTGGAGTCCCTGTTGGAGAGTGTCTGGAGCGGCCCCATCGTGAGCCTGGGAGTGTGCTCACTGCAACCGGTGCCTTGACGTCACCAGCCACTGTCGGACTCCCCGAGTATGAGAGGCCGCAAGCAGACCCTGACAGCCTCCCCACACCAACGAGACCACAGCCCCCAGCCGTTGAAGGACGCCCTAAGGACTCCAGGCTGGGACCTACCCAGACCCCCCAGCGAGACACCCACCTCCTCCAAAGGCAGGCACAGAGCCGCACTCCTGCTTATCCTGTTCGGCCCCAGTCCCGAGGGCCGCCACACACACCAAGGCCCCACCAGAAGGAAGCCTCCCAAGACACCGCCCCACAGTCCACACCTGATGATCCACCACGCGACCAGAGACCTGTGCCTCTCATGGAAGTGCACACCTGACAGGCCGCCTCCTACACCTGGCCGCCACCTGCAACCACTGGTCTCCCGTAGTCCACCCTCTATCCTTATGTACTAATATTGCATTTGTATTGTGCCATATTTACTGTGTCCTGCACTGTATATTTTTGTGGTAATATACGTGTAAGACTGGTTAGCCTGTGTTTGAGCCCTGTTCTCTTTGTTGCATGCTCTAGACCCTGTCTTGAAAAAGAACCCAAGTCAGTTGCCCGTGCTCTGAGGACAAGGAATTGAACTAAGTATGCAATGTAAACACTGGTGGCTAGTGGTGGTTCTAGATCCGGTCAGAGAGTAACAAGGAATGAAGGGAAAGTTAACAAAATGGCAACCAAACCACATGTACAGTTATCAAAATATGACCCCGAACAGTGTGACATAGACACATATATGTGCATGATTAAACCATTATTAGACACAGGAATTGAGCACGACAGGGAGAAGATTGCAGTGATCTAACCCCACCTGGGAAGAGCAGTCTCCAGCATTGCTATGAAGATCATCCCTGAGCTAACATGGACACAGTTTAAACAAATCGTGAGCCAAGTGGTCACGCCATCGTTAGGGATAGTAGCTGCCTTTTCCCAACTCGATGCCCTCACCTACGACGGTAACCTGGATGACACCCTCATCCAGGCCAGGCAACTCGTCATGACTGCCTACCCAGAAGCCAACGCCGCCACCCGGGACCAATGCGCCTATATACACTGCCGAGGATCCTTCCCAGTGCCATCAGAGAGCATTTCACGATCTATGACCCGACAAGGGACCTCGATAAAGACGTCCAGTTGGTCAGGCGCCTTGCCACCTGCACCACCCCGCAATACATCGGCGCTGTTAGCAGAGTCCCAGCCTGTAAACCACCACAGACCAAACACCGGACACCTGCCAGCAACATTGTTCCTTCAGCGCCACTCACCATGCCAAGGGCACTCCCCACAAAGAGGCATCCCACTCCTAAGAACACCAACCTCATCTCCATCAACCCTTGGGAGTTCTCCACTTGTAGTCATCAGTGCCCTATCCATGACATACAAGAACAACTGAAGGCTGCCTGGCACAGATCAACCACCCAGGGGCACAACAAAGTCTCATCCATAAAGGATGACTGTGCCAAGGACGATGCCCCCACAGCTGACTACTCCGAGCCAGGGGAAACAGAGCTCAGTGAGGAGAATGCCCCACAACAGCTGGATTTTTAGGACCGCCCCCACACCTCCCAACGGTGGCAGGGTCCACCTCACAAAAATACCGCCCCCCAGTCTACGACAAGATAAGACTGAATAGGGTAAATGCGAAGCTACTGTTCGATATGGGAGCGGCCAGGTCCTGCCTCTACCACTACTTCTACTTCCGCCATACCTTGGTTTTCGGCCCACTCCTCCCCACTTCAGCTTATCTCGTAGATGTGGGGGATGGTTCTCTGCCCATACATGAGAAGACCCGAGCCCTATGTGCCAACATCCATCAGAAAGTGTCCACTCAACACCAGTTCATTATCTTCAACTCAACCTGCCTTGCATATGATGGCTATCTGGGACTGGAACTCCGGCAGAAGCTGCACACCAGCGTTGATTGCCACTAGCGGTGCCTCCATTTCAGGAAGCCTCCAGATCCCCCCACTCAGCCACACTGCATGTGCACCCCCCCTCCCCTCCCCAGCCCCCTTCCCCCTTGCCATGTCCTCCACCTTACCCCCTACAATCCCTAACCCCCCCACCTCCCCACCCACCACCTTCCCTGCCACCATCGCCTCCACCTTTACCATCCCCCCCCAGCACAAGGCCTGGCTTCACCTGCACAGGCCCACCAGAAACTCCATCTTGTTTTCTCCAAGTCTACCTTCAGGAGCCATCTCCTCTTGCCTACTATCCCCCACCCCCCCCCCACCTCGGGGCAGTGCGCATCGCCAACATCTCCACCACCCCCCTCACCCTCCCCAAACGATTAGTGATCGTCACGATGGAGGAAGCTGAGCTGTGTGCCTCACCC
>JAGKTI010001804.1:59495-76599 GCA_018397915.1 Birgus latro
GAAGAAGACCAACAGGTCCAGGACATGCTCAATGCCGGCGTCATATCTCCATCCACCAGCCCTTGGTCTTCCTCAGTCATCTTGGTTAAAAAGAAAGGTGGCACCATGCGATTCTGTGTGGACTATAGGTGATTAAATGACGTAACCACCAAGGACGCCACACTCCTGCCCAGGATAGATGACTCTCTCAACTCCCTGTATGGAGCATCCTCATTCTCCACCCTCGTCCTGGAATCAGGATACTGGCAGGTCCTGGTGCATCCTAAAGACAGGTGTAAAGAAGCATTTTCCACCAGCAAAGGAAAACGTCCCTTTTGGCCTATGCAACGACCCTGCTACATTCTCCCAGCTAATGAAATGTGTTCTCAGTGGCCTCACCTGGGAGATATGCCTGGCATACCTCAACGACGTCATTATTTGCAGCTGAACATGGGCCGACCACCTCCACCGCCTTCAAGTATTCATTAGGATCCGGCAGGCAGGGCTCAAGCTCAGGCCGTCCAAATGCGTCCTGGCTCAAAGGTCTGTCTCCTTCCTGGGGCTTGTCATCTCCAAGGAAGGCATAGCATCTGACCCGGACAAGCTGCCTGCTATCACAGACCTCCCCCTACTCCGAGACGTCCACGAGGTCTGCGCCTTCCTTGGCCTCGCATCATACTATCATGAAGGGCTTCACCGAAATAGCAAAACCCCTACACAACATGACAAGAAAGGGCAAGCTTTTTGCCTGGACAGAAGACCATGTGCAAACTTTGCACGCAAACTTTGCACAACCTCAAGACCCAACTTATCACCGCCCCGATCATCGCATTCCCTGATTACACCCTGCCCTTTCGCCTATACACCAACGTATCTTTAGTAGCAATTGGTGCCGTCCTTGCCCAAGTCCAAGGAGGACGGGAACACATCATCGCCTGCGCCAGCCATACTTTCAACCAGGCAGAAAGAATTATGCTGTCACCAAATGGGAATGCCTAAGCATCATCTGGGCTTTGGACCACTTCCGTACCTACCTGTCCGGAACTCACGTCACCATAATTACGGACCACCAGTCCCTTCAGCGGCTATGCCAGACCCACAATGCCCAACTGATCAGGTGGAGAGAAGCACTTGAAGAGTTCAACTTCGACATAATGTGCCAGCCAGGAAAACTACACACAAATGCCGATGCCCTATCGAGACCACTCATCAACGCCATCAGCGCTGCCCCCAGCCTCCTACAGCAATGGCAAAACCAAGATCAGCCCGGGTGGATTCCACACCAAATATTCTCTAACCTCCACTGGCATGGTGTCCACCTGTTCACAAACTTGGGGCACATAACGCACGATCCAAACACCGCCCTGGACACCATGACAACGGAATACATCTCAGAACTAAGAAACTACTGCAAGTTTCAACGACATGTATTGGACACCAAGCCCCTCTCACTTAGCCAAACAAGTTGTCCAGGCCTGTGCACTCGCTAAAGAAGCCACAAGGACACCCAGCCCATCCGGCAAGATCACCGCTAATAAGCCGTGGCAACTCCTATCGTGGACATAGTCAGATCCCTTCCACCCAAATCAGGCTACAAATACATCATCACTTTCGTACACATATTCGAAATTCCTGATCGCCTGTCCAGCCAAAGAACACCATGCCGTCACTGTGGACGACGCCCTCGTCTGCCATGTGTTTCCCTACTTTGGCATTCCCCAGGCCCTCCACTCAGACGACGACCCAGAATCCACCAGAAAGGTATAGAGGGAACTTGCCGAAATCTCTGGATGCAAACCTTCCCACTCTTCCCCATACTGGCCACAGGGTAATGGCATATGTGAGAGGAGCCACCGCACCCTACTCAACCAAGTACAAACCAGGATACAAGAAACACAGAACGAAGACTGGCCAGCCCACGTACAATCGTGCACTGGGGAATGAACTCCTGCCACCCCAAAGATAGCATTACCCCTCACAAACGAGTATTCAGAGAGACACCATTCCTCCTGCCACTCCACCACCACCTACAACCACCCGCCACCTCCCCCACATCTGACCCCCTTCACCACCTCAAAGAGCCGACTACACCAGCTACAAAACAACCAAAACCTCCAACCTGACAACACCCCCACAGTCCTTAAAGCCCAGCAACTCCGTCATGGTGGCCCAACTGATGGTCCCTACCAAACAGTCACCCTAATTCATGGGACCATTCACAATCGTAAACATCCTCCAACCCCTACCAAGTCACAATTCAATACCACAACACCACCCGCACCTACCGCAATCGCTACATGCATCCTTTCCAACCACCTCCAACCCCTCCACCATGCCATGCTCACCCTCAGTACACAGCACCACCACCCTCCCCCTCCTTGACCACTCCACTGACTCATATACATACTATTTCACACCTTCACACTCCTCCCCCTCACCCAGTCCTCCCTCCACAATCACGTCTCCCACCATGCCCCCCTCCGACTCCTTGCCCTCTCCCCAGACCCCCCACTCGCCTTCAGCGACTTCACCTCCCACCCCAACTCTCACGGCCACTCCACCATCCCTAACCCTTACACCACTCCACATCACCTTCACCTGGCCTCACCCCCACCACTTCCAGAACCGGACACCTCACACCCACACCCCACGCCAGGCTCCAGTCTAGTTCCCCTTCCTCAACCACTACCACCACACCACCACCTAACACAACAATCACGCCGCCCAGATCAAGAGCCCCCCGCTCCCACCCAGGCAGTGCACCACGTGGCCCAAGCTCTTTGCCACCCACGCCCACACTAACCACCACTACAACAACATCGGGCCACGTCTCCTGCCCACCTGCAAGATACACCCCAACACCCTCACCACCACCGGCACTACCCACACGGTCCTCCCCCAGTTCACCCACACCCAACACCTCCTCCCTCACCCTAAAAATACACCACACAGAATGGAAATTTCCAGTAGCCCGGGCCACCAGGACAATTAAGGGGCCCCCCCCTATGACCTCATAAAACCTAGGCGACCTCACTTGTCTCCAGTATTCAGCCTACAGCCACCAGTCAGTCATCTTACTCCCTACCATCTGAGATGAAGATCACACACGTGCTGTGGACCTCTGCCCAGTGAGACAAACATCGACTGAAGGGAACATCACACCTACTGCACCTCATGCAGGAAACGACCCATACCTCCACCCTGGATATCGTCTACCACCCACACCAGGAACCGCCCTACACGCCACTGGACCAAATTATTTCACCACCTCACGCCCTCCCACCAGATGTCCACATCAGACACCTACCACCTCCAGCCACAGGGATGACTTTTTCACCCACAACATTGGTGAAATACTCACCCCAAGGGGAGACCACAGAGAGGCGCACGAATGGGAGGAGGAAGCACCCACCCCAGAGGACCACGAGAAGGTGCGCAAGGACCCTGAGCCAGATGGGCCCACGTCCCCCGCCACTATGCACCCCTCTTCCCCTCAACAAAGCCAGCAGGGAGTACACTGCCCCGCCGCACTACACTCCAGCTGGACCAACACTCACCAGCGACTAGTCCTCGCACAGTCCCCAGTAGGACCACAGTAACGTCCACCGGACTTGCTGAGCAAGGAACGTCCAGCAGACTTCCCTTGCCTACATACCCCGCAGGGAGCAGAACTGCGGCAACATCCACTGGACTTGCTGGAGAGGGAATGTCCACTGGACTTCCCTCACCTGCCGTCCCAGGAACGAGTGGAACCGCGGCAATGTCCACTGGACTTGCCGGGAGGGAACGTCCACTGGATTTCCCTCATCCACTACCCCTGTGGCTCCCATTGAGGGTAGCATCCCTTGCTTGCCTCACCCCTCCAGAGGCCGAGCGAGACGCCCCTCCCACTCCCCCCACACCCCTAGGGGCGAAGCCTGCTCCCAGCAAAGTCCCTGTTGGAGAATGTCTGGAGTGGCCTCATCATGAGCCTGGGAGTGTGCTCTCTGCAGCTGGCACCTCGACGTCACCAGCCACTATCGGACTCCCCGAGTACAAGAGGCCGCAGGCAGACCCTGACGGCCTCCCCACGCCAACGAGACCACAGCCCCCAGCCGTCGAGGGACGCCCTGAGGACTCCAGGCTGGGACCTACCCAGACCCCCCGGCGAGACACCCACCTCCTCCAAGGGCAGGTGCAGAGCCATGCGCCTGCTTTTCCTGTTCGGCCCCAGTCCCGAGGGCCGCCACTCTCACCAAGGCCCCACCAGAAGGAAGCCTCCCATGACGCCGCCCCACAGCCCACACCTGACAATCTACCATGCGACCAGAGACCTGTGCCTCTCATGGGAGCACACACCCGACGGGCCGCCTCCTACACCTGGCCGCCACCTGCAACTACCTGATCTCCCGTAGTCCATCCCCTATACTTATGAACTAATATTGTATTTGTATTGTGCCATATTTACTGTGTCCTGCACTGTATCTTTTTGTGGTAATATACGTGTAAGACTGGTTAGCCCGTGCTTGAGCCCTGTTCCTTTTGTTGCATGCTCTAGACTCGGTCTTGAAAAAAACTCAAGTCAGTTGCCCTTGCTCTGAGGACAAGGAGTTGAACTCAGAATACTGAGCATAACAGACCAGAAGTTTAAATATGGTTTGCATTCATATATCAATAACGAAGATTATGCTTAGTTTTCTAAAAGTTCAGTGTTGTGTTTACTGTTTGTCTGCTGTTTAGGTGTTAGGTACTTTTATGGAAACAAAAGGTTTGCGCTTTATGTTGTTTTCTATTATTTGGCCAATGACAAAGATGTTAGTTTTAAGAACTAAAGCATCTTAGCCTTTTATAATATAAAGGTGCTGGACAGTAATAACTTTACAGATTCTGTAAAATGAAAATATAAATAAAATAGCTATAGATACCATGATATATTTATATTGTTTAATATAATTATACACACAAACATACATATATCATCTAATCCTTTGTTGCCCCATGAGGAACGTAAGAGCCCGGGGCTAAGCAAGTCAGTCCTGACATTTAAGATGAGTGACCAGCTTCACTCATCCCTGAGTGGCATTACATGAGCAATAAACCCCAACCACCCCTTGGATATAAACCTACACAGACTCAATCTGACTGGAGCACCATAATAATCCACTAAGCCACCAGGCACCATAAGTTGGTTATATGGTTCCCACCCAGCTTAATAAATGATTCCCTGGTGTACAAGAAACTATTTGGCTTGTCACTCAGTGTAGAGTCACCCAAGACAGAAGGAAGAGGAAAGAAAAGACAGAAGAGGAAGGAAGGAAATAAAGAAGGAAGAGACGAAAGGGCAGTCACTTGAGATCAGCACTACATCGAGTGAGTGGATGGTGAGTGCCCCCACCTACCACCATATACTGATACACATAATGCTATAAAGTCCTAGCATCAATGCTGATATTCCTTTCACATTAGCTAAACATAATTAGATTTGCAAAGAACCAACAAATTCAGCACTAAAATCCTTACAGTTCGAGAAAGACAATGGTGATTAAATTGCAAATAATTTTTTATTATACTGCATACATTATAACTGTCAACAGTCACCGGGTGAAACAAATGTTTATTTTTTTTTAATCGTTACTCAGCCAATTCCAATGCAAATCTGATTACCAGATAATTTTCCCCTTCTGATACAAACACTGACATCAACTGGGTTTTATTTGCCGATTAACAGCGCTAATCGAGGCTAGTCAGTGGAAAGTTAATGCTCTCCACCACCTACGATTAACTTCTCGAGTAGGACCTCACCTTTAAATCCCCCAAAGCCATCAGAAACCACAGACACTACATTATCACTGTTGGCAGAAACCAACTCTGCTGTGCAACAACGAATTTTTTGACCCACAAAATTCACTATACTGGAAGGAGTGCATACTGTTTTTTCATTTTGCAGTGAAAACAAAAGCTGCTATAACCAAGGGACAACTGTATTGCAATTCCCACTCTGTTATGGAAGTGAGCTTGGACACTCCTGGAAGGACACAAGTCAAGAGCAAGAGCAGTGTAAATGAGTTATTTCAGAGAAGCACATGGAGTTACGTGGGGGGCCACACAAACATGCAGGAAGAAAAGGAGCACTGTGGTGTTGATGTAAATAATAGTAAAAGTATTAGGAGAAATACTCTAAGATGGCTTGGCCATGTGAAGAGGATGGAGAATGAGAGACTGACAAGAAGAGTGGATGTGAGAGTGGTAGAGGAGGAGAGTAGGAGGGGAAGACCAAGTATGAGATGAAGGGATATATGTGAGAGGGAGGGGGGGAATTGGAGGGAAGACGGCTCAATGGCAGAGGAAAAAGCAATGTGGATGTGATCTGCCACTGGCCACCCTTAATGGGATTAAGGCATCTACAAATAGAAAATTTATGACAACTGTTGGCAAATGCAATCAGCTTTCAACCTGAGATTATTACCAGCCCAGAACAAACACTCAGGTTACTTTATCCCATACTCTGACCATCCCTTCCTCCCTTTTGTGTGTGTGTGTAGTCAAGGAGTTGAAGGTGAAGTAGTAGTAGTAGTAGTCATAATCCCAGGTCCATCTAACTGTGAACTCAGTTGACTGCAGGCTGAAGATGCACTCCTCCTGTAGTTCACCATCCCCCTTTCAGGGGACAGGAAGGAAGCTAAAGAGCATTTGTGTAACAAGCAGCTGAGCCGTCCAGCCAATGCCAGTGCCACTACGTGAAAGCATCCCTTTCCAACTTATGATACATGAAGAGGGCAAGTTTATGAATGTACGTGAAATTAAATGGTTGTACTGTATATGGAATCTGCTACCTTGCCTGTATGCTGACAATCCCTTTTTATCACAAAAAAGTGTGAATGATTTATATCAAGTAGTGAATGGGGATCACAGAATTTATACAGGTAGAAGGCAAAGTTAATGCAAAGCAAAGGGGAAAAAAATGTATGTGAAAAAAAAGTAAATGATACAATAGATTTTGGTCAGAAGTAAAGGGTTGATAAAGGATACTGTGAAGTGCAGGATTCAGAGTTTTGTTATTTGGGGGACATATTATATGCTAGAGGTAGGGTTGGAGCTAGCTCTATGGCTAGGGTAAGGAGTGGCTGGAGAAAGTTTAGGGAGCATTTGCCTCTCTCCATACTGAGAGGGTTTCCCCTCTGCACTAAGGGATCTTTGTATGCACCATGTGTTAGGGGTGTAAAGCTGTATGGTGGTAAGACCTGCACAGTAAAGGAAGAGGATTTTCGAAGGCTTAACCATGCAGAAATGACAAAAATTAGATGGATGTGTAGTGTGTCTCTGAATGCAAGGCTGGGGGGGGGGGGAGAGGTGTTGGAATTGCAATTGAAGAGTTCAAAAGAAGGATGGGACTTGAATGTAGATTGAGATGGTTTGCAAATGCTGAGGGGGAGGATGAAGAATGACAATTGGGTGCTGAAAGTGAGAGGAGTGAACATCAGGGTACTGTTGCAAGAGGCAAACCAAAAAGACCTAGGATGAGATCACAAAGTGTGACCTCAGAGCTAAGGAACTGAAAACAGGGAGGCTGCCAGAGATCAAGAAGTGTGGAAAGCAATTATTAGGTGACCAAGGCTGACACATGCAAGCATGTTGGAGCCTCTTTAAATGATATGATGTGACTCTCCCTTTGAGCAAGCTACTGAAGATTTAACAAAGCTTTCTAGTAGTATCTTGCTTCTGTAAGCTATTATAAGCATCAACAAAGCCAGAGTAGCAGCATCCTCATTGGTCTTTGCCATCACTGTACTCATTATCATTAAATTTTATAGGAAAAGATGACCATTCGTTTGACTCGCATGGCAATGACTTTTTTTTTTTTCCTTACTCTGATGGAACAAACTGTGTGTCCATCTTAAAGAGAATTCCACTGATCTTGCCCTTCAGATTGCTACTGCTTGAAAATGATGCCCTGTAACTATGGCTTAAAGGACTGTGTCACTAACTCCTTTGACTGAGGAAGTCTCTCCAGTGCTATATAAAATTATATAGCATTCTCTATAATAATGGGCTCAGATTATTCCACTGGAATAATAAGTGTATTTCTTGAATCAGCAGGAGACACCATTTTACAAAATCACATTTTAAACACTAATGCTTATTGACCTCTCAGTGAATAGTAACATGCCTGGCTACATCCTGCTTTGTTCTAAACATTTTACCACATACATCACACTTAAATTTCTTTACTCCTGCATGAATTAGAAGGTGTTTAGTGAGGCTACTTTTATGGCCAAATTGTTTATCACATTCATCACACTTGAATTTCTTAATTCCTGAATGAATTAGTTGGTGCTCAATAAGATTACTCCTTGTGCTACACAATTTACCACACTGATCACACCTGAAATTCTTTTCCCCTGAGTGGGTTACTTGGTGTCGATTAAGATGGCATTTCTTACTGAACAGTTTATCACAATCAACACACTTGAATTTTTTTACTTCAGAATGAATTAGTACATGCTTCTTGAGATTAGCTTCAGAATGATAGAGTTTACCACATTCATCACACCTAAACTTCTTCTCTGCTGAATGAATTACCATATGCCGAATGAGACGACTTTCGAGGCCAAACAATTTACCACATTCATCACACTTGAAATTCTTCTCTCCTGAATGAACTAATGAGTGCCTTGTGAGGTTGGTTTTATCCCTGAACAGCTTTCCACATTCATCACATTTAAACTTTTTCACTCCTAAATGAATTAATCTGTGTTGAGTGAGGTAACTTTTTATCGCAAACCGTTTACCACACTCATTACACTCAAACTTCTTTACTCCTGAATGAACTACTACATGTCGAGTAAGATGACTCTTTGAAGTAAACAGTTTACCACACTCTAAACACCTGAATTTTTCAACTTCAGCTGAATGGATGCCTGTGTCTTGGACAATCTCATTCTCAATGATGAACATTTCCTCACTCACCCCATGCTCTAAAATCACATCTGGTTCTTCACTGACCACCTCCATTACATCATCTCTCCCAGCATTCATAAAGACTGACAAACTTTGTTGACTCTCCATTTTGCTTTCCCTCAACATCTACCTTAATCTCTACCACCAATGGGATCACTGACCAGCATTAAAGATGAGGGAAAAAAAAATAATAAAAATAATAGTCAATAACTGTCAACATACCAGAAAGTAATTACCAACGAACATGTTTATCAACACATTACGGAATGAAGATATCAACCTCCAGGTCATTAGCTACTATGGAAGCATAACGTTAGTACGCAAGACATTAATGTGAAACATACTTGTCAGTATAAATACTGTATACACAGAAATACTATACATAGAAATACTCAGCTGCTTCAAATAAATACTGTGATGAGAATCTAAATGTGTGAAAAACAGGCACTGCAATCAGTTCCTCTTGATGACAATGAACTGGAATGTAATCAACTGCTGTCAGTAAACTAACATCATGAAGCATACGAATCTACCTCCACGTAGAAAAAATAAAGTATTAACACAGTTTGCCTTTCCTGTTCTACCTTTTGGCTAGGGGAAACTTGGAGTGTTACAAATCCCTGGAATGTAAATTTAAGGGTACCCAAAGAGGAACTGAAAGGAGTGTTCAGTCCTGGTATCATGTGATGGGATATTAAAAGTTTTGTGCATTTAGGGAAAAACAAAACTAAATGATACAATCCATCATGGTTAATAATGCAGAAATGGACAAGGGCAGGTTACATCTTTAATAGAACAGATAACAAGTAGCTAACCAGAGGGAAAAGGTAGACAGAAGAGATTGGAGAGATGATACTCACAGACTTGTTGGGAGTGGATGGAACGGACTAACTGTTAATTGGTTATTGCAGAGAATGCAGTGGACTCTCACAAGCTGATGATGTTTTTGATAACTAACAGAAAATTACAATAACATCCTTAGCATTTTTACTATAATTTCTACAACAACTGTACATCACCAAAGGATAAAACAGTATATCATGTCTGTTAAATTTTCCAGGCTTCATCCTTAGCATACATCAAACAATGCATATTTCTTATGATGAAGAGCAGTTACACAATATACACCGTGACTTTCATAGGCTCACCTCAAGTAATGAGATCAAACATTCTTTTGGGCAAAGCACAAGGTGTGACGTCATTCTTGTCTATACTTAACAATTATTACTCAGGCAGGTTCCTGATGACCATATTGTCGATGTGTCTGCTTCACTGATCTGGCTTCTGTGAACCTGGAACAAAGGCTACCATTAGACCAGCATCTACGTGACCCTGAAAACACTGTAAAACACTTCACTCACACACAGCCAAGAAGAACAGCATGAAGATTTGATTCATGTGACAACCATTACCTTAGAGCTGGGGTCACAAGAGTCCACATCAGCTCCTATGCACTCACTGCTGGCTGAATGCACACTAGGCTTCCACTCTCAAGCTGCTCCCTCAACACTCTCCTGAAACACAATAATGAAATTAACCTCTCCACACTAGGGAAAGTATATGAAAATTTTGGGTGGAAAGAGGAAGTGAGTCGGGGGAGGTAAAAGCATGTTCCAGCTCTTTGCACCACTGATCAACGTGTGGCAGTTCCAATTTGCACTCCTACACTGGGGCCTTTACTCTCAGTGCCCTGCCTGTCAAATGGGTATATAGGTGTTTCTTCACTGTTAGTGTAGGAATGTCTGAAGGAGGGACACTGTTGATGAACGTCTGGTAATAACTGTTTGATGAATTTATGTGGCTGGTTGTACAATACAATCCCAGTTAACCGGGAGGCTTACAGATTTTTCCTGTAATTCTGATATTCAAGTCAAATCTATATAAAGGCTATAGTTATCACACCAATAAATAAAATTCCGGTACTCACTATGCACATCAGGGGGCCACACTAGGAGATTCCACCTGGAAAATTGCCTCGTAAACATACAACACGGTCAAAACGCACGTGCAAGCAATGTCTAGCAGTACTGTAAAATGCACAAGTCCATTCCGTTGACTACCGAATTATTCATTGTATGTACCGTACTCATAAAATTGGAAAAATAAAATAACGAAACAGAATCTTGAACATTTATTGGTGAACTGATGATACATTAAGACTGCACTGATGAATCAACATGACACCTCTGCCCCCACATGAGCTGTGTTTACGTTCCTGGCCCCGATTGTATTTCTTCCCCACCTGACCATCATCACTCCACCCCTCAACTGCCACTCAGACTCAAATGTTTTGCAGAAAATAAAATAAATGACGTACATATGAAATCAAAGGATATTATTTTTTTTCTTCCAACAAAGTAAACTTTCATTCCTATCAACATTTTTTTTTTTCATCTCTGCCAGTGAATATGCATTCGACGATGAATTTATGTGGAGCAAGGTAGAGTCGGTGAAAAACGCACAAGCGGTAGCTCGATCGGTAGAGAGTTGGCTTGCAGTCCCGAGGGACCCAGGTTCGAATCCTCGCTGGAGCAGGGAACAGTTTAAGGGTTTGAATTTCATTAAATCAGGCTTTACTGATCTACCAGAAGACCCGCCGACATGTCGTAAAAATAACCCCGCTAATACCAAACACCAGTCCTGTATGAGACAGCCCTAGCATGTATTCAATATGGACGGTGGGTGTTAGCGCCGAAGTGGTGACATGTAGAAGTGTATGGTATGTAGGAGGACGGCTGGGCCTTGATAGCAGGCTGTAAAGCCTATGCCCAGAGTCGGACACATAAAAAAAAAAAAAAAAAAGGCCTTATTTTGTGTTCAACATATACTGTAGAAAACAGTATTACAGTAAACTAACCTTGAATGTGTATGAAGTCGCAGATGTTGCTATTAGGGTGTAGCAGATGTTGCTACTGGGGAGTAGCAGAACTTGTTACTGTGGGTTCACCATACATGCTAGATGATGACGACATTCCAGAAGCTCGTTTCTCTCTCATCTTGGCAAACATCTTACGTATATCTGCTTGCTTTATTGCCTTCCGCCTCTCTGTCAAGATCTTACTGTTCAAGATGTGCAAATGCATTACATCCTGTGCAGAGATGTACGACTGCTACTCTGCAAATTTGATTGCCTTCTCAAATGCTGCAATGCCATCATGCCAAGACACCCTCTCCTCCTGTCTCTTCGTCACTTTCTTCTTTTCGTGACGCCATGTAGGATTTCCCATGGTTGCAACAATGATAGCATTTGCGTCCATTGTGTGTGTGTTACGGGTGTATTCTCATCAATTTCTAACCACTCTTGCAGTTTTTCTTCTTCCACATTAATTTTGCCTCAAGACTTGGCAAGATCAGTAATTTCTTTGCAAGTTTCTGTGGTAGTCTTGTTCGTAGTATTGAACCCATCAAAATTATTCTCTTCATCTGAATCTGTAGCCTGAAACACAGCAAGGGGCCACAGCTTACGCCAACATTTATGCAGAGTTGAGTCTTTCACCTGACACCATGCCGCTGAGATGGTATAGAGGGCATGTTTCAGACTGAACTGCTTTTGAAAGTCTGTAACAGAACAATCACTGTTCACCATCTTGCACATAAAGTCACGCCTGTAAATCATTTTCACATTCTGAATGACGCCTTGATCCATAGGTTGTACAAGGCTGGTCACATTGGGAGGGAGACAGACTGCAAAAATATTGCCACTTCTCAGCTGATCAGCCGGTGGATGAGCAGGACAATTGTCTAGAAGAAGTAAGGCAGTGCTGTCCTCTGGCATTCCTAGCTTTTTAAAGTGGTTTTTTACACTAGAGACAAAAACATGATGAAACCACCATCGAAAAAGTTCTGCATCCATCCATGCATTGCTCTGAGCCTTGTATTCGACAGGCAGATTTGTGATGCCTTTAAAGTAGCGAGGATTACCATATTTACCCACAATGAATAACTTCACCTTGTGAGTGCCTGCTGCATTAGCGCATAACAGCATGGGTACACGGTCCTTGTTTTTCTTAAACCCTTGCGCATTTTATTCTTTTGAACACGCTAAAGTTGTCTGGGGTAAGCATCTCCAGAGCAAGCCCGACTCATCCGCATTATAAATTTGGTTTGCAGTTAATTTATGTTCAGCCACAACCCTGTTGAATTCTTCACAGAATTCTTCTGCTGATTTACTGATTGCTGATTTGCTCTCTCCCGAGATGTCTAGTTTACGAATTCCATGCCTGTCTGAAACGATTTAACCATCCAACACTGAATCGCACTCGACTTCTATGTTCATTTTACTGTGAAACTCTTTTGCTTTTTCTTGTATAAAAGGACCAGAAATAGGTGCTCCATTAGATCTTTCTAAGCAAAACCACTTGTACACTGCTAGGTCCAGATCCTCCATTTTTGGCCAATGAATAAGTATGCCTTTTTTCAATGAACTTACTTGTCTCGCTTTTCATGAAAAATTCCTTGAGCATGGATGCCTTGGCCTTGATATCATAGATCGCTGAATTTCCTACATTATATTCAGTCATCAGTGTTTTATAATGTTCACCTTTTTCAAGTCTGTTGCATATGTCCAGCTTCTGTTTCAAGGTAAGCACGACACACTTACGTTTAGTTTTCTCTTTAGGCATTTTGGAGTGTAGAAATTACTGTCTATCAGAGCAACACAACAGCAAGAGAGCTTGTTTGCTGTCTGGTGGTAAAAAGCAGACTGCTGATTTGTGGAGGGTGTGGAGGATGACTGAATTCAAGTAAGGGAAAGAGGGGGAGAGAAGAGGAGAGGAAGAGGATTTACTAGGGATTAACATTAGCCGGAAATGCCTTAACCTCACTTTGTCCGACTTCACTCACCTCGCATGACACGATAAAACGACGGTTTGGCGGTCCATTCATATTGGCGCACAGTTATAACTTACTGACTTTTTTACCAGTCCTTGAATTTTCCCGTTTTTCTGAGTATTCCATTAGTCTGGCTACCGGTTAGCTGGGATTATACTGTATTGTATGGCTCAGACATATATTGACAGAGTGTTGTGTTCGCACTGGCTGCCACGTAGAACTGTGTGCTTATCATATTACGATATTCTCTTAACAGGGAGGACTCTGGTTTCAGAGAGTAAGTTGGCAATGGAGGTGGTAACGGTGATGTAACTGAGCGGATGTTTGCTGCTTGATCGTCATGACTCAGATGCTGCAGGAATGTGATGAACTGGCAGTGGTCGCTGCCTCTGGCCAAATCTGCTGAGAAAGTTGTTTTATGTGTACACAGCTAACATTTTCTTAACTCAGCACACTGTCATGGCATTAGGTAACAACCGACACTCACTTACCTCTCCCTCAATGATTTTAGGAGACTGAGAGCTGATAGACATTGAGAGTGTAACATAACTCTCTCCCAATAAAGTATCCAGTAGTAGTACAGTCTTTAAGAATAACCTACATTCCTGATGGAATATCTGCTGGCTTACATCTCCCATTTTGGTGGCAGTGAGGTCAAGAACATGCCTTCTCTCAAGCCTGTCTACCATCACATCCAACTGCTGTCTACCACATACTACGAAGACTGTCAACCATCAATCCAATTGCTATGTACCACATAATACAAAGACTGTCTACCATCAAATCCAATTGCTGTCTACCACATACTACGAAGACTGTCAACCATCAAATCCAACAGCTACCTACCATATACTAAGAAGACTGTCTACAGTGAAATCCAGTACCTGCGTATCAGCTACTACAAAGCCTGTATACCATCTCTCTCATCTGTCCCCAAGCCTGTCTGTCATCGAGCCTGTCTGTCTCTGAGCCTATTTGTCACTGAGCCTGTCAGTCACCGAACCTGTCTGTCACCAGGCCTGTCTTTTCATTCCAACCACAATTTTGCCAACTGTTAAACCTCCAGTGACCTGATGACCTGCAACTCATCCTCTTCACCTACCCCAAGCTAGCTGTAATTGAGACTTCAACGTGAGGTCAACCAGCCCGAAGAGAGCCTACCTATCAACACCACCTCATGTCTCAACCAACATCTTGCACCTACATTTAACACCATATGCTGTATATATTGGTGGTGAATTTGAACCATTCAATAAAAAGTTTCATCTATTACCTCTCGACTAATAATCTTTATATATAAATTATTTTTCTCCTCTTTCATGATTAAATTACTATACAGCACACTCGTCTACTTTGCATGTTTTTAATCTGTGTTTTGCCTTGTTTGCGAGCTAAATGAGAGGAAATATCATACAGTACTGTATTGCAGAAAAAATTACGGCCATCACACATTTGTGAAGCAGAGATCCAATGGCAGGAAGTGGATGTTTCCACTGTCAGCAGTGACAATGATATGATGATGGAGGGCCAAAGGAGCCACAGTAGGACACCACAGCCCCGGATACCCGCTCCCTCCTTCCCCACAAGCCTAGCCAGCCCTCAAGTCAAGGTACCGTACTAAATGCATTTTTTTTGTTTTTTTTTTAGATCATGCTTATCTTTATTGCAGGAAATATATACTGTATGTATGTGTACCTGTGAAATATAACTGTAAATGAAGGAGGAAAGTTAGGAAAAATGGAGGGGGGTGGAGAGAAATTTATTTGTAACTCAGGTGGAGTGTCCACCATATAGCCTACCCTATAATGCCTGCCTTTCTATGGTGCCTATTTTGCAGTTTGAGGCACAATGTGCCGCCTATATTCTCGCAAAGTAGGGTAGAGTACTGTACTTAAAACAACTTCCCCAGATCATCTCTCATACTCCCAATTTTCTTTTGCTATATTCATCCACATGAGCACTTTAATTATAAATATTTTTTATATAAAAACCCTCCTTTGTTAACTGTTGTTCTAAATAACTGTTTATTTTTAGTTAAAAAAAAAAAAAATCTCTTCACGTGTAGTCACTTGCTTAATATTTTCACTGTACAGTATTTTTTTCTCTCTCTCTCTCCAATTCATTTCTCCATGACACTTCCTTACTTTAAGATTAAGTTACCTGAAGATGATATAGATTCATGCCATCCCTGCTATAACATCGAGATGTGTTTGGGAAAACCCATCGTTGAGCTGAGGTATGGGTAAAAGGGGACGTCATAACATAGAAAGTATTGGGATGCATTTGGGAGCCTTGGGACTACTCTCCACAACCAAGTCCACACCCCACCCAAATTAACCCCAAAATAAGTTTCTAGCTCACCTAAACTCCCAAATAGCAATAAAACAAGCTAAACTAAGCCTAAAAGCAGCTTATAACTCACCTAAACCCAAAAATAAGTCTGGAAAAAATCAGATTTAGTAAACTGTACCCAAAAATGAGTGTTCACCCCACCTATGACTAAAACACATTAGTCTAAGTCTAGAAACAGTTTATAATTTAAACTAAACACAAAATTTAAGTTTAAAATATCATCAAAATCGGTTCAAAATAACAAAACCCATCGGAAAACCGGGGACTGGCCACCAATAGGTAGGGAAGGGTGTTAATTTTTTCACATCGCTGAGGCGGAGTATCATATAGCGATGGACCGTATTGTGGGGAATGCCTGTACTTCCAATGACTGAAAGCTCACACGACAATCTTGCTCGTCTGGGATATGGAAAGACTTATTCACAAGAAATCATTCAATCAGCTAAGTCTCACTCATATCCTACACCCAATACATCACACATTTCTCAGTTCTATCTATCTATCTATCTATAGCCCAACGCCCTAATCCCACAACGGGTGGCCACAGACAAAACGCCTCCAAGTCGATCTTCACCCACCATTTGGCTGCCCTCCTCCCAACTCACTCCCCCCTCTCTCATTTACCTCTCAACTTCATCCCTCCACCTCATCCTCGGCCTTCCCCTCCCTCTCCCTCCCTCCACTTCACCTACATACACCCTCTTAGTCAGTCTTTCATTCTCCATTCTCTCCACATGTCCAAACTGCCTCAGTGTACTTCTCCTAATTTTCTCAACCACATCCACATCCACCCCACAACATTCCTTCATTTCTTCATCAACCTGTCAGTTACCTTCTCCTATTTGTCCTACTTTTTAAACAGCTATGATGTTTCAACCTGCACCTTCTTGCTCCTCAATCAATCATTTTGGATGATGCATCATATTCCAAATTTAAGAGTATGAATCCTGCTACTGTACTGGAAAAAGTCTGTGTTAACAGGGGGAAGTCAAGATGTCGCTTTAAT
>JAGKTI010001805.1:0-42318 GCA_018397915.1 Birgus latro
GGGGACTGCTTGATCTGGAAACACTGCTAGAAAAGCGATGGATATCCGCTCAGCGGGCTGTGCCCGTCGGACACTGCCCGCTCGTGTGGACGGGGCCTAAGTATCCGTGGAAAACCTTTTGCTCTTCCAAAGAGTTCTCCTTGGGCCACCCTATAATCAGGCTTGCCACCCCTTGACCACCACATTTTTATTTTATTTTTTATTTTTATTTTTTAATCCAAGCAACGCTCCTGTATACTCTACACTTGACTTTTCACCTGTTTGCGACAATGTTCAACTTATATTCAGTACACTCGACCTTGCACAGGCTTGCAACAATTTGCAGTAACATAGTGTAAAACAACGTTCTTAGCTGGATGTTAATGCTTGCATCACATACATAGCCAACACACAGCAAACTAAAATGGTAATTAGCGACGAAAAAGATCTCAGTTTATAAGTGAATGACAGAATTGGTAACCTGAATAGCAATAGTACTGCAACAGATAACTCGTTGCCGAACTTACCTCTACAAAGGTGTTTCGTAAAGTTGTGCGGATTTTTGAGCAGCTCGCAGCACCAACATGGCCAAGCACTTCATTGCATCTGGGGAGACAAGAAGCCATGGTTTGATGGTACTTGTTACAGAGGATTGTGGGGAGCGTTTTCGAGGGGAACACTTTCGTCTGATGCTTAACAGTGAACCTTAAGTGTATATGCACCCGACTACGATAACTTTACTAATCACTGGGATACGCAAGCCTCTTTGCTACATTGTGACGGCAGTGTTTCCTTGAAGAATAAATGTTACCTATGAACTAAACCGATTTCTTTGCAAGACAGGAATGACAAAGAACGAAAGGTATACTATGGGTAACTCTTGTAAAATTTTGCATGAAGTCCTCATTTTACGAATTTCTTTGGTTTGTATTCAGCTATAGTATTATAGGCCTACTGCAAGCTATAAAACAGCATCCCTTCACAAACAGATCATTTTATCTCTTGCTCAGTTTCCTTATAGGTATGATGATAATAATAATTATAGTAGTGGTTGCCATATACAAGGTTTATTCTTTAATTGATAAAGTACAGTATGTATATAGTTACAATTAGCCGTAGGATAATGGTTTTATTAGGTAAAAAAATATCATGCATTTATCTGGAAACAAACATTCAACTGCAGAACGTGTGGAAAGTTGTTTTGTAGATATAGAGGTTGTCTAGAATTTGTGTAAAAGTATGCGTTACGCCACACTGTAGTCCTGCAGGATCTCCACAGCCTCGTAGTAGCCCCCACTGCTGGCCATGTCTTCAGGAGTCAGACCAGAGTTTGTTTTGGCCTCCGGGTCTGCGCCTTGCCTTATGAGCCACCTGAGAACGTCCAGGTGGTTGCCTGCAGCGGCCTGGTGTAGAGCTGTTTCGCCTCGCTTGTTGGTGGCAGCCACACTGCACCCGGCACCTCTCAGGAAGTTCAGCACCTGCATTTGACCTCTCTTTGCAGCCCAGTGCACCACGGTGTTACCTGCAGGAGAGTAAAGTTTAAAAAGGGGTTGAGTAAGGATAGATCGAAATGAAGTCTACCAAAAGAAGTGGGTAGCGATTGGTGTTTGAGTACTAAGTCACACGGCCCTTCGTTATCAGTGCACATACGAATAGGGTTGTACGCTAAGTGTTCTATAAAGGCGGATATTCATTTGCTCAGCTCATACCACCACTGGCGACTTCAAGGCACAAAAATGAATTTTAGACACAGCAGCTAAGCATACGCCCACTACAGCTTACCATTGTCATCGGTGGAGTGAAGGTCAGACCCGGTCCCCAGCAGCAGGCGCAGGATGCTGATGTGACCCGCACTGGCAGCGAAGTGCACTGCCCGACGCCCTGAGAGAAAAGTTGAAGAGGGTCCACATCGGGACGAAACTATTGTTATCTTGACAATGAGCACACTTTCATTAAGCAGGCAATGTTATACCATCTCGAAATGAATGGATCTGGAATCTAGCACATGTTTTTTTTTCTTGAAGGGAACAGTCTGGTCAATTTCTGGCCTTTGGTTGCTTCTTCCTTGCATAAATGAAAATCTAAACATTTTTGACACAGTGGAGGCAAGATATCGGGACAATGAATCTTAGGGTTGAAGGAAGTTAGGAGCTGGATCATTAGAGGCCAGGAACATTTGGCTGTGTGCAAGCTTACCGTCTTGGCCACTCCTGCACTCCAAGTCTACTCCAGCATCCATCAGGTCACCCACCCTCTGCAGTCGACCCTCCAGCACCATCTCCAAGAACTTAAATGAATAAATGCAAAATAAAATAAGAATGGCAGAAATTATTAGGGTGGATCAATAACATAGTCTGTGACGAAGTGGGGTATTAAGAAATGTTTTGCCATGACGGAAGTTTAAAAAAGTGGATATTAAAAAGCTGCATCAAAGTAGCTGAGAAAAGTGATGGGTGGAGTACTTAGGCTGTGTCAGGGTGAATGTGTGTGTCGAAATTACGTTATAGGAATGTCAGACAAGTCATACTGAAACGTGGATGCTTCTCTCACATCCACCTGTTGCAGCTCCACCATGTTCTGAAGAAGAGTGACTGTTCTTGTGGCTTTCCATCCTACCTCAGTCTTCAGCCGTCAGAGTGGAATATGAAGACAGTAAATCCCTCGTGTATAGTCACCACTTACTCACCACCTGCCCTGCTGTAGTTCAGTGGTATTCTGTAGTTCCTTTGTATGTTTGTTTCGACCTTCCATTCTGCCTCTGCTTGTAGCCCTCAGACTGAAACGCGAATGCTCTCATTTGTTAGGAACTGTGACTCACCTCTAACGTTCCATGTTCTGTAGGAGAGTGACTTGCCTTTCTATCCCTCTGACTCACCTCCGCCTGCTGTAGCTCCACCATATTCTGCAGGAGGGCCACTATGTTCTTGTGCCCTTCCTTCCTGGCGCAGTCCTCGGCCGTGAGTCCTTCTGAGTCGCGGTGGTTGAAGTTCACTCCCTGCTTCGCCAGCCACTCCACCGCTTCAAGATTCCCGTTGTCGGCCGCCAGGTGGAGCGTCGTCTGTCCTTTGGAGGTGAGGGCGCACAGGTCCATTGCAGACTCCTTGAGGTACTCTAGGACGGGTATGTGGCCTCCCATTGCTGCCCAGTGCACCAGATGTTGGCCTGGTGTGCAAAGACAACGCGAAAGTACTCAGACTCACCGTCATCATTGTGAAGTAGTGCCATTATCATCCATTCTTATCACCAGCAGGAATATTCATTACTATGATCATCCTAAGATATGGATATAAGATTATCATAATAGGCAAGAATAAGAATTTGTTATCAATGTCACGGACCACTCATCCATTCAAGCTTTTCAGCTCCCAGCTTCAACTCACAGGCTAAGCCATCCACAGTAAGTCTCTGATCACCAGCCAGAGGAGTTCCTACTAAGCTGGAAAAGAGATCATCTTGCAGATGACTGGATTTAAGAAAATGGAAGTTCGGGTATTGTCGAACTATGCTAATGTAACAGAAACATACGAAACGCTATTTTTGTCTACATATCTTTGCACACAGCCCAGCAACATTACAGTTCCCTACTAACGTACGTAGACGTACCGTGTACATAGAGGTCTAGCGTGATCATGTTGGGAAGTAACAATTGTACCAAGTTGATGTGTCCCGCCTGGGCCGCCAAGTGCACCGCCATCAGACCTGTCCAAGATCCCGTAACAGACAAGCTAGTTAGGCCATTCCCTTCCTTGAAAACTATGCTACAGTATTTAACTATATTCTTTGGGAAACATGGCTAAATGTTCTTCATATACATACTAGTCTCTGAGAACCATGATCCCATTACTGACACATTACAATTTCTCACACACTGTAATCGTTAAGTGTAATGTGAATGGTACCTTCTGGTGTGGTTGAGTCAGTTGATGCTCCCGCCGCCAGAAGCACCTCAACCACCTCAGCATGGCCTTCGTCAGCAGCCAGATGAAGAGGACTCCACCCTGATAAACACAAATATCACATTATAGCCCAGGAAGTTTAAAATATTCACCTGGGCATATGAGTCGTCTGTTGGGCGCGGGAACTGCACTCATTTTGGAATAAAATTCGTTGTATTGTGAGCTGATCCTACTCTTGTTCCAGGAAGCTTGATCATTTGTTGCTGGATGCTGTTAAGGTGCAGACTTAATGCGCTACCGCCTTAAGATGTAATATTTAGTAAAAGAATATAACCTGGTAAAAGAGTTAATTGGTTTTGGATGCTGCAACGAAATATGATCCATAATACCAACACTACCCCTTTCACAGCTAATGTCACAGTCATTGATGTTCTGGCTACATGATTTCATCCAAGTGAGGTAAATTCCAATCAGCCACGTGGTAAAAAGCTAATTGTAATAGGTGTGGTACCTGCATGTTCCCCGGTGTTGCTGGCGATGTTGACGTCGATTCCTTTCTCCACCAGTTGCTTCACTGTGTCTGTCAGGCCCGCAGCGGCAGCCTCCAGAAGCCCCAGACCCTGAGATGAGTTAGAGAGTAAGCTAAAAGGGGTGGTGGTAATCTGTGTATGGATGTGTGTATTTATGTACGTATGAATGTATGTATGTATATGCTGCAAGACGGAACTAGAAACAGAGCCGCAAAACCTGTGCACAAACACAAGACAGGAGAATAACAAAGGCTATGCTGACTTATATGAGGCACATCCTGTCATGAAGGAAAAAGGTGTTACTCTGCTTACATGAGTGATACAAATATAACAGAAAAGGGCAGTAGAGTTGCATTATTTTGTATTTATCTTGCAGACCTACTTCGTTACCTTTGATTTTGAGAAACTTGACAATATTTTTATGAATGGACGTCAAATTTACTGGGGTTTTATGATAAAGGCATAATTAATAAAAGAAGGCTATAGTGTTGTAATTTTTTTTAGCCGTTACGTAGACCTACCTCGTTATGTTTCCTCTTAAAAGAAAAAAAAACTATTTTTGTGGCCGGACGTCCTGGCAAGATTCTGATATCTGATTCTGGTATTCTTGAAAGGCTGGATTATATGATTGAAAGAAGATATGACAGAAGACGGCCATAGAGCTGCAAAATTCTGTATTGGCTACGTAGACCTACCTCGCTACCTTTGCTCTTAAGAAACTTGACAATATTTCTGTGGCCGGACGTCCTGGCGAGATCCTGAGGCCGGCGTCCATCGTTGTTCTTGCAGGCAACGTCGACGCCTTGGTGGACGAGCCAGTGGACGGCGAGCGTATTGCCGTTGTCAGCGGCGAGGTGGAGGGGCGTGGAGCCGTCATCAGCAGTAGGCTGTGACAGGCTGGCCCCGTGACCGGCAAGAACGGCCAACACCGACACATGGCCACCGAAAGCCGCCCAGTGAACCGGCTGCCGACCTGACGTACCCATACTTTATACCACAAAATATAAACTGGACTTCATAAACTGCTATTGTCTAATTACTTTAGAAGGAACAATATAATGTAAAAATATTTTATTTTCAAATCAAAGGTACATTAACAGTAATTAGTGTTTGTTGACTCCAAGAATCTCGCTTTTTCTTGCTATCAAGGTAGGCAAGAAAGATGAGTGATTTTGGCTGTCAAAAAGCAGCAGTTAAAGCTTATGATTTTCCAGACTCACGACATGATGTAGAATTTACTGCTTACTCTTAACATCTTTTTAAAACAGGAAGACGAAATAAGCTTATAGAATGGCATTAACCTGAGGCAAAGGCGAGGTGGTCTGCGCCATGGTGCAGCAGGGACCGAACCACACAGTCATGCCCGCCCCAACTTCCCAGGTGCAGCGGCCGCAGTCCTGAAAGAGAACAGACACATGTACACCTTAAAAACATGCATACACACCTCAGATAACATACACACATACCATATACACTCACACACAAAGCCATGCCCGCCCTAGCTTGCCAGGTGCAGCAGCTTCAACCCCAGTGTAAGACATTTACACATATTTCTTATTCCACCATGGTTATGTCACCCTGGGGTTTGAGTCAAGCCTGTCACTCCACCTTCCTTTCAGTGACACACCTTAAGATATGCAGAGTAACAGCACTAATTGTTCTTGTTATTATGAGTTTTAGATAACAGTTGATATAATTATGTACATAATATCTAAAAGGCAGAAACTGTCCCATCTGTTTATTGGGATCACTTCATCTTTGCACCTGAGGCTCGCCCATCTCCTTGCAGACTTTATTGGATGGTTGAAATTGTTTTTTATCTTTGCAACAGCTCTCCTGTCGTTCTTCACATTCTCATAGATTATTTATTCAGTTATGAACCACAGCAGTGTCCAGAAATTACAATGTGAAAATTAGTGCACTGAAGCACGGCAATAGTAAAAAAAGAAAAAGTGTTGTACAGTGATGAAATGCTTTCAGTGTGAATCCTAACCCAATTGGCACTTTCTACCCCACCTTCATTCGGTTACACTCTAGGGGCGGTGCTTAATACCATGATAACTAATTCAGCAATGCATAGTGATAAACGATCAGTGCCAACTTACCTTCCTCCCCTGGTGCGGTGCTGGCGGCCTCCACATCTGCCTCCTCTGTCAGTAGGGCCTCCACCGTCTCCACCAGTCCTTCACCAGCAGCCAACAGCAGCTGAGGGATAGGAGAACACTGGGGTCAGAGCGGAGTAGGCATTCTATAATCTGATAATTATTTTCGTACTGACTTGGGTAAATCACCGGAACAATGCTGCTACTGTAGAATATTACCATAATCATAAAGTCTGCTCACTGGGCATCGATAGAACTAAAGCTTTAGTTACCTTGTGGTTCAGATTGCTCCTGTGCTGCTGGTCGTGGGCTTGCACATTTGTAGCTGGCACTGGAGAGACCGAGGCTGGCACTGGAGAGACCGAGGCTGGCACTGGAGAGACCGAGGCTGACATTACAGATATCGGGTCCTCATGTTGGTCCACTATTGTTATGGGTCTCGGGGCTTTTGGTTCGAACATTCTTTCTTGTGTTGGAAGTTCTTGGGCTGGTGTTGGGGTTCTCTGGACTGGTTCTTGCAGGTCTTGTATGTCAGCAGCATCTATTCCTTCATTTTGGTCTCTCATTTCGATTAAGGTGTCGGGCTCCTCCTGATCGCTCGAGTCGGTTAGGTCTTGGTCTGGTGTGGGAGTTCTCTGGGTTGGTTCTTCCTGTGGGCTTGCGGGCATCCTTGGTTGTGTTTTAGTTTCCTCGGTGACATCGATGACAGAGTTAGTTTCTTCCCCGTCACTTGAATCCGTCGTTGAGTATTCTTCATCTGAGCCTGGAAAAAAACTTGACTGTTCTTGTTCTCTCGCTATTTCTTGTTCACTTGGTTGTTGTTCTCGCTTTCTTAATTCGGTTTGTTCTCGTGACTGTTCTTGCTGCCTTGGTCGTTGTTGTTCTCTCAATTGTTCTTGTTCCCTGACATTAACTGCTGGTCCTATTGCTTCCACACACGAATTTTGATAAAGTAGGACCAAATTCTCAAAGTCTCCGCTCAAAGTATCCCATTTACTGTAGGATGCCAATTGACTTAAATCTATATCGTCATGCGTTTCTCGCCATACTTTACTCTGTTCAGGACTGTCCCTTTTGAATACCCTTTGATCATGAGTTATAGGTGTAAGTCTCGTGTCTCTGGCTGCGGTAGCTGTGTGTCTCTCTTGCTCCTGTGCAGTGGCGGGAGGAGGGGGAGGCGCTGGCATGGAAGGGCGGGGTGGGTGTATGTGAAGGGTGGGCACTGGAGGATCCGGCTGCTGCTTATTCTCACGTCCTCTCTGAAGATTTAAGTATTATTTATCAAGCCTTCGAAATTCTCCGTTACACCTCACAGACCTTACTTTCCACACAAAAACGAACTTCATAAAACCACTATCTCGGTAATCAAATAAGCAATAGCAGAATATACAGATGTTACTAAACAGTGATAGTTTAATCTAAAAAACTAAGTTAGTGTGTTAAATTAAATGCCCACCTGTGCAGCTACTCTGAATCTCCTCAGGTAGTTTGCCATCCTGATATGTGAATTTCTCCTCGCCACCTGCTCCGGCGTCTCCCCCCTGGCGTCGGTGCAGGTGGTGGCGACGCCGGCCTCCACCAGCCACTTGACGGCCTCCAGGTGGTTGTTAGCGGCTGCCAGGTGGAGCGGGGTGGAGCCGGAGCGGGAGGCGAGGTGGAGGGATGATCCGTAGCGAGCCAGGACCTCCAGTGTTGTGGTGTGGCCTCGACTCGCAGCGTGATGTACCGCTGTCTCGCCTGCATATCGCTACTTTACTTAGGTCTTTTGGCATTCACACTCACTGACACTCACTCACATTCACTGACACCCACTCACTCATATTCACCCAGTCATTCAGTTTCATTAGCACTCACTGACTCTCACTGATGGTCATTCATATTCATTGACTCATTGGTACTCACCGTCACACTGAATGACCCACATTTAGTCTCACAGGCAATCATTCATGCCGATATTCACTGGTACTCACTACATTCGCACTCACTGACAGTCACTCGCTCTTACTCACGCTCACTCAACTCAGTCAACTGGCAATCAGCCACATTCACTGAGAGTTACTAACAAATAGGCACACTTACTCATATCCATTATCACTCACTGGCACTCATACTCACTCACTCACTAACTCACACACACTGACCAGTAATTAGTGAGTGTCAGTGAGTGTGGTAGAACTGACTAAGAAACTGCTGGGAGATCTGACCTTGCCCGTCAATGGCGTCCTTAGGTGCCCCTCGGTCAAGCAGCACACTGATCACCTCGCTGGCACCGACTCCCGCCGCCACATGGAGTGCCTGAAGTCCTGAAGTAAAGCTGAATCAGTCCATGGCCTTATCTATTTGTTTGCAAGTATCCAGAGTAAGATGTCGAGGGCCCGGATCCACGAAAAGTCTCACGAACATCTACCTGTCGCAACTCAGTTTTTGATTTGCAGGAAGAATAAGGGATATGGGGAGTTCCTGCACTTTCATTTCCCTGTCCTTCCTAAGAAAACAAATCACAGGATAGGAGTGGATCGTAGGTGTATCTGTGGATCTGGACCCAGGTTATGAGATTTGGACAGATGGGGAGGGGTTGGCTGGTCAGTCTGGTAGCCTTAATGTTTTCAGACTGTATAATGGTCAAGTTATCCTGCTGTTTCGTGGAAGAACACAGAGCACCTGGTTTCTGTATATCTGCTGGTTGTTTTATCCTGACAAATCAGTGTCTATGAGTTATTTCTTCAGCTTCGATCACTACATTGTTCTCACCTGTCTTCTCCCTGGCGGTGTGGTCAGCCCCGTGGTCCAGGAGTCTGATGGCGATCTGGGGTTGATTCACTTCAGCCGCCAAGTGCAGAGCTGTACGACCTGACAATTATAAGGATATTTAAGAATCATTTAACTTGTTTAGTAAGAGGCCTTTCTAATTATATGGTTTCTTTGGTCATGCCTTTTTATATTTTGTATCAGCAATTGTTTTTCTTTTATATCTAGGAGAGACCAGTCGCACTGAAGGGAAAAAAATATAAACAATATGTCGGGTACAAACTCTATTAAAAACAAACATAGGTGAACCCTTAATGTATTATCTTCAAGTTGACGAACGAATGGAACCGCTGTTGAACCTTGCATGCACTGTCCTTCAAGCTGACGGACGAGCAGAACCTCCACAGAACCTTATTAACCCTGTCTTCCAAACTGACAGCTTAGTGGAACCGCAGCAGAACCCTTACCTTCATTGTCCTTCAGACTGAGAGAAGAGTAGAACCGCAAGAGAACCTCCACTATGCCACTGTGTCCCGCCTCCACTGCCAGATGTAGTGAGGTCTTTCCTAGGGACCCAAGAAGCCGTTTTCATATATATACAACTAACAGCACTTTTTTGGAAACGAATTAGGTATTTCAGATGAAAGTGACACAGACCTTAGGGCAAAAGAGCAATAATGGCAGCGAACCCTTGATCAACTTTAAAACACTGAAACCTAAGATACTAGAGAAGGTTTTTTGATAATATAAGCGACATCTAAAAAACTACTTGCAACTTGAGGTATTAACGGAGGGTGTCTGTTATGTGCAACTAAAATATTGCTTGCAACTTGGGGTATTAGTGAGGGTATCTTAACTTATTGCAACTTAGGTATTAGTAAGGATGTCTGAATATACACGTCTAAAACATCTGCTTAGGGTATTAATGAGGATGTCTCAGTCTTAACAGGTGAAAAACTGCTGGCCAAACACACTATCCAACGCCCCCATCACCATCACCTTGACTTACCTACATCATTTGCAGTGTCCATCTCTGTCCCCTCCTCCAGCAGAAGGGTGACTACTTCCTCGTGTCCTTCTTGTGACGCCAGGTGCAGTGCTGTCCCTCCTGCGCGGTCACACACACACACACACACACACACACACACACACACACACACACAAGACTTGATATTAAAAACAGAATCAGTATCGTCACTTTGTATCTTGACACTTAGCCTCGAAAACAAATCATGATATGTGTGCATTGATATACGTGAAATTAACAACATAAGGATTAAAAACTGGGTCAAGTTAAGGTGAAAAGAGTTTAGTATTTTCACTGTGCATCTCGACGTGACATTTGTGAACTCACCTGCATCCTGTTGGCTCCTGAGTTCTAGATCAGCTTGGTGGTCACAGAGGAGCTTGGTGAGTTGTGTATGACCCCTGAGGGCGGCATTGTGCAGGGGGGTCCTCTGTCCTCCACTCGAGCCATCCACGTCACCGCCCTTCTCCAGCGCCTTCTTCACCCCTGCCACGTTCCCTGCCTCCACGTCCTTGGTCTGGTGGAGAGGGAGGCTGAGTGACCCCTTCTGCAGGATCCTGTGTGTATCTGTTTTGGTCCTCTGTTAACTATTCATTACGCTGACGTTAATTTACTGATTTTTGTTATCTTAATACAATTTCATCCAGTTTGGGGATATTTTTGGAGTAGAGGAATCAGACATAGCCATCATTAACCTCTTCTGCATGAGTCCTGATTAGTAAAGGTGTGCCCTAAATAGAAAAAAATTGTCTAATGGAAGCAAGGAGCAAACGAGAAAATTTGTGATCTGATTCAAGCGTCAACTTACTAAGACATTTGTCCAGTACGCCTCCATTGCTGCCCGCTGCCACCATCAACTCCGCGCCTCAGTGTGGTATCCTAGATCAGTCTTCGGACCAGTCAGACTCTGAGGCAAAGTTAGTTTCTCCTTTGTACTTCTTCACCCAGCAGTACTAATGAAGATCTGGATGCAAACTGTCTCCTCAGGTCGTGGTGCTGCAGAGAGATGCCTTCACGTGGTGGTATCGATATAATTGAGCGGCTCCTCTGCCTGGTTACACAAACATCTCTCAGTCTCCTCCCTACCTCTGAAAGCAGGATGGTGGACGGCCGGAGAAGGGCAAATTCAGCCAGCAGTCCACCGGGTTCACGTTTTAGATGAACCTGGTGCTACAAATATTACTACCACTGCACGTCGTTCTCTAGGGGAAGGTTGTGATCTAGAAAACTGAGTGTCTGTCCTAATGACCCTCGTGTGGTCGATAGGCATACATCCACGTCTTCTAGTTCAGCACCATCCACTTCTATAGTCAGTTCCTCTTCACCCGACGGAACTGAATCATTCCCACAACTCGGATACTAAATCAAGGTTGTGTGAAAATCGAAGAATCTTAGTTATGAGGTATGAACGAGTCTCCTTGGTCACTAGTAAAATCAACCCTTCAATCTAATTACACTTGGCCGTCCACTGAGCTGAAGGGGGTGAGAACAAATCCACTATGGCAAGGCCGCCTTCACACCACCTCCACCACCACCACCAACGAAGCCAACACTGTGCTATTTCCTGCTACCCAGACAGAGAGATAAGGAGTGAGAGATAACGAGACCGAGATAAGAGACCGTGGCTAGGATCACATCAACTCCTTTTGCGAGATTCTGTATGGAAAGATGATGAGCAATTTTTAGGAGGAATTATGTTTGTGTTTTATTCAGCTGTTACTATAGACAAAAATAATGAAATAAGAAGCACATAACGATAACTTGGAATTATCGCATACCTTGTTTATCAGCTGTGTGTGATAGGACTGATAAAGACTCTCACGTTGGCCGTCATGTGTGTTGCTTCTTCCATTAACGTGTTCATGAGCCCGTATTCCCTTTTCCTAAGCGATTTATTTTGTTTATTACATCTGACTCATTCCAGTTCTGTTTCAAAAATCATTCCAAAATCGTCTTACTCAGATTGACTTGCAAAAAGGATATTAACCATTCCAAAAACAAATCGCTAAGGAAAAAGTGTTAGGGAGCTTCCAACTAAGGCCAGACGATTTTATTCACCTGATATGGAGTCATGGGATCCTCTTTGTTAACCCCCTCAGTACATATATATTTTTCATGTATTCTTGCTGCTTCTAGACGATTTTATTCAGTCAAGGAGAGACCTTTGAATTTTTTTTTTAACTTACTCCTTTTGCCTAAAGATATTAATTTTTTATTTTCATTCAGCTGAGGAATGCTTTTTGAACAGGAGAAAGCGGTGGCCGAGTCGATAGAGACGTGGCCTGCAGTCTCAATGGGCCCAGGTTCGAACCCCGGCGGTGGAAGGAATCAGTTTTGAGGATTTGAATTTCAATAAAGCAATCCCGCCGACACGTACAAATACCTCCACCAATACCCGTACATCACCAGTCCTGGATACGTCTTTCCTCCAGACTGTGGTAGACGTAGTAGATGAATAGAAACTGTATCTAAGAAGCATACAGTAGATGCGAAATCTCAAGGACAATTGCAATCTTATCGAAATCTTGGTTATCATATTTGTGGCTGCATGTTCTTGATGGACTGGCCGGTAAGGTCTGTGCTTCTTATCGGATATTTATTAGAGAGATTTAGATGATAATTGTTACAGGAAAACTTGAATATTTATTTTAAACAACATAAAAAAATCATACATGGAAAATTTTTGGTAAAGGCAAGTTCGAAAATAATTATTACAGAAAACTGAAATATTACAAAACCACATGGATATTAAAAGAGAGAAAAGTTAGATTTACTGAATTACTTAGATTTCAGTAGACAATTTACATATTATTTTTTCTTATAACTTTGGTATTTCTTAGATAACTTTGATATTTTTAACAGACGACTAAAGAAGACAGGTCAGAGTTTCTGCTGCATATTTCTGGATCTAGGTCATGTAAGGACGATCATTCTCATCAGATATTTATAACCTAGGATTTTTTGAGTCCTTTTCGATTTGCCAAACAAAATTTATCACTTTTTCTCGCATCTCTCTTATAACTTTATTTCCAAACACATTGTACTTCCCGTATATTTGCCAGTGATGTGTTGGCGATTGATATGGGTAATCAGTGTAACATATATTGATATCGCGTAGAGTACGTTCCCCCCAAACTTCAGCCTACAGCAGTTCAAGTCCACCTGTTACAGATCTTTTAATGGATGGAGGACGCCTGTAATCTGGTGTATGGATTTTCCTTTACTTAGTTTTCCTTCTCTGCATCTTCAGAAAAAATAAGCATCCCAGTACCTAGTCCCTTCAAAGAAATATCACCTACTTTGATTAATTACCTTTAATTACCTTGATGCTCTCTTAATATATGGAAAATATAGTTTGATAGCATTAAAAACAAGATGAAAATGCCTTCCTTAGATTAAAATGGTTAAAAGCTGCATATTTTACCTGCAAAACTTTACTGTAAGTTTGTTATAAGGTGTTGTCATTCAATATACGATCGTTAGAAATACTAATTACTCTTTATTATGCATATTAGTAACTGGGGAAAGCTAACTATCTCTCTTTCTCATTGTTACTTTCTCATGTATACATGTATGTTACCGTATCATAAATAGACACACACACACACACACACACACACACACACACACACACACACACACACACAAGTGACATCATCTCACTGACTAATCACATCTGTTTATAAGTCAGTGGGACAGTATTATCATCATTTATCGTACTCGTTCCAGAATTATACATGTGGGAAGCACTTGGGGAGGGGGGGGGGGGGAGAGCTATGAAATGTTTGGAGGATATGGGGTGGGGTCAGGGGTCACATGTCTACTTAAGCTTCCTTTTAGCAAACAAATTTTCAAGAATCCAATTTCTGTTCTCATGAAGGTTTTAATATTCGCAAAAGTCAAGACAAGTAATTTTATTCAAAAGATTTTACACAACAGTCATAGATTTTACACAGCTGTTATCTTCTGAGTTATTTCAGTTCAGTAAACAATATAAACAACTTACACACAAGAACAGAGCATACAGTGATAATCTAACCCTATTTTTAGCTACCGTAACATGGGAACTTATACAAATCTTCAAATACCAAATAGCTCAGTTTTAAAATTCATCCCGTCCTGAACAATGCACGATTCTTCCTTGTTCCGCGTGAGCTACTGTTGTGCCTATGACTTTTTTTTTTTTTTTTATGTATGACAGAAGGAACCAATGCTGAAAGTCAACGAAACTGTTCCCCCAAGAAAAAAAAAAAAAGCCAATTCAGGATCCGCTCATGCCTTGTCCGTCTATCCAATCTGCAACACCACCCTAATGAAGTGGTATGGCTGATACAGAGAAGAATATACCACTGCTCATTTGGTATTACTCTTGTGCTGGAATATTAGGACCATCAATATTCTACACAGAGAAAAATGCACACGACCAGAAGGTACATACGGTACCGTCATCTAGTAAATTAATACAGTAGTCCCTATTACACTTTTATTTCTGTAATCTACACTTACACATTTTTGTACCTATAAAAAATTAGTGATCAACAACCAACTGAAAATTCTCAGCCTAAAACCTAAATGTTGTCTGATATAAAAACTGTAACAGCCAGACCCACATTACCCTTGACGAGGTGTAAGGACAGTCATCCAGAACACTTACGGGTAGATGACTAGCCTACGCCCCCTGGTGATTACTCAGGAGTCAGAAACACTAATCACCTTTTTGGGATTCAGATATATAAGATACCTGACTTTCTGGTTCATTTACTACGATGACGTCTTTTAAACTCTTACTTTTGTTAGCTCAAGACGATTTTATCTAACTGAAGACTTTTTCATTCTGGAGAGGTTAGATACAGCCTTCATTAACCTCATCTTTGCTAGAGCTGAAGAAAATCGTTGAATAAAATCGTCTGTTGATTAAAAAGAAGGCATATAGGTGGAGGGGTAAATAAAATCGTCTTTTGATTAAAATGAAAAAACACATCGTAATGAAGAGGTGTAATTGGACCACCAGGTATTTCTAACTTATACTAGTAAAGAATAAATCTGGGAACAAGATTCTTTTATATTTGTACAACATCGAAATTTGAGACCTTTCTAGACAACACAACACCGATCATTCTATTACCTTCACTACCAGGTAACATTAGTCTGGGAACTTAAAGATACGTTATCAATATATTCAAAGGTTAGCTTATATATAACGGTGTATTGTCTTCTTGATTATTATATTTCTCGTATATGTATTGTATATAAGCTTTCACTTACAACCAACTGTGAACTGTGGTTAGTAGTCAAAGTATAATTGTAGCTGATACATTTCTCTTGCTTAGGAAAGAAATAAATGACAAAGGAATGAAAGACATTAAAACTGTGCATGTACACTGTTTATATTTATCGCTGAAAATGTTTGTTATTCGTGAAATGAGCTGGTGCTTGTATGTGACTGAGAAGCAAAAAGCTCACACCAGGACATCTGCAAATCAAACAGTAAGCTCCTACAAGAACAGCGATTAAAATTATGATCAGAATGTTTTTTTGTGATTTGGATCGATATTCACCCGAGCTGCAGTACTAACCCTTTACTTGCTGGGGTTCATTCTTCGCCTGAATTAAACTGTCACGAATGAGTCAGAAAAAATTGTGTATCATCTGACAAGTTTTTACAATGGTACGTAAAATATGTAAATTATGCTATATGTGTTTATGTCGTGTGTACTGCTAGTTTTTATATATTGCTACTAGAACAGGCAATACTACAGTGAACCTAGAGATATCATCACCAGCATCAAAATCTAGGCATCTATGTACTGATGTTGTTGTCATTTTCTGGTTGTATTTTATTAGTAAAGTGTTTGATGTTTAGAGAAGGCCGTGAGATCGACTCTGTAGCCAGGAATAGGGAAAGTTTTTGGTATAAAGTGAATGTAAACTGATGAGAGGGTGTCTGTTGCCTGATCTGGAGGAGGAAGGGAAGGGGAATGGGGATGGGAGGTGATACTGGAACACAGGGCATGCTTACCCACTCATATTAATATCAAATTGTGAATCATTGTTGCATAATTTCTTCCTAATGTCCTGTTGTAACCTCGTATGGCAGTTTTCAGATTAACAGGGCCAAATCCATAACTTTGGGAATGGGAGGGCGTGATGACAAGTTTGAATTCATGACGGCTTATTCTCACATTCCTCAGAATATATAACGAAATCCCTCTTTTTACTGAAATGCATCTATGGAACATGAAAGATATCTGTTGCATACATTTTGGCTTTGGTATATGTTTTTCTGAAGTCATCATCGGTCTGCTGTAAATTGGGGAGACGCACGCCCCCCACACCCCGCCTAAACTTGTTCCTGGATTAATAAACTTTGTGGTGCTTGGGGATGCTGTGGTGAGTAGGGATGCTGTGGTGGTGTGATGACCGTCGCTGTGGCTGGTACTCGCCTCTGCACCCGTGTTGAGGCGTCCGTGGGGTCGTCCTGCAGCGGGTCACTTCCATACTGCTCAGCTGCTTTGTTAGTGCTGACTGTAAAATTAGGAAGCACTGGTCAGCATACGTCATTGGTTGAGTAGTCTCGTTACTGTATTTCATTAACTGTACTGTAATAATACATTCTATATCAGTCTATTTGTCTAATGTTAGGAAGCACTGACCAGCATTAGAATTCAGTTGGGTGATCTTACTTCAACCGATTTTGCCGTCATAATGATCTTACTTCCACTATTAATTTACTGTAACAATACAATTTATTCAGATGTGCTTCTACGTATCTATCTGTATTTCCATCACTATCTCTATATCTTACTTTGATCGGAAGGGTTTTGGGCTGTACACACGAGGCTGTATATTGGATAAGTGGTTGTACTGCGAGGTGTAGTTCGAGTTCTGGTTCAATCCTCCCCACTTCTGTCCAACCTGTCGCGGTGTGGGAGGTTGATTGTCACAGGTAGAAAACAACTTATTTTTACGAATTCCTAAAACTTACTCTACCCTTTTTAGTCTAACTTGGCCCAAAATTTCCATATCTTCCTCCTCAGCACTTTAACTATAGCTTAATATTCGATTGGGATGCTTGTAAGGAAGGAGTGTTATGGAGAGGATATAGAGCCGTAGCATTGTCTTTTTCTGCCACCGAAGTACACTTGAAATAAGCTACAAAACGACAAATAGCTGTGCCAAGTTAGAGTAAAAACGCTATAGTTAAGTTGATCAGGTGCAGGGTCGTCGATAAAGTCTTGTACTGAAACCAAATCGTTGTTGTAAATCTTCTGTGTCAAAATCCGGGGAAGATCTTGACATGCCTTAAAAATTTTGCAACTGCTTTTCTTCCTAATGTAATGATGAAATTTAGAGAGTGAGAAAAAAAAAACTTTGTGAAGGTCCAAGCTTACTGTACTTGCCAATATAGATCACTCGACTCTATATCTTAACATTCTCTTGCATTTTATTTATCTCTAGTTAATATCGACAAAATCTGACATACAAGAGGATACAACGGTGCAATATCTAGAATAAACAGCTAAGGAGGAGGTGATAAGAAGCCTGCTGTGCCATTTAAAGTACAGTACATCCCTCATACTCACCTGCTGACTGCTGCCGTTGTCCTGCTTGCCGCCTGTTCCCTGCTGCAGTCCGGCCAGCTCCTCCCTCAGCGTTGCGATCGTCTGCTGACTCTGGGCCTCTCGCTGCAAGTTCTCCTGATCCTTCTCCTTCTGCTGAGTCTGGAAGGATTTCGGATCACGTAGTAGTTCCGCTGACCCCCCCCCAAAAAAAAAATAAAAATAAAAAATAAAAAAAAGGAAAGGTCGATAGGTTCCTCAGAGACAATAGTACGATGAGTGGATGGTTCCCCTGGAGTGGTGTATCCAAGGGGGGAGATGAGAGAGGAGAGCCCCCTTAAGACTGCAAATAATCACAGTACCACAAAGCTTTCTCAGAGTAAAATAAGAACCGAATGAGAAATGAATTACTCCCTCTAGTTCTCAAGATAATGAGTGTACAATATAGAAAATAATTAAAAAAACTCTTCAATCGCTTCCCCTACTTTCTTTCATATCAAATCACAACGAAATTTCCGCTGCCATACCTAACAATACTGAAGGCCTCCCTAGCATACCAGACCTTACAGAGAACCGTCCATACTGAATCATACTGAGTTCCTGCAATACGAGACCATGCCATACTAAATCACAATGAATTTCTCCGTACAATATATCGAGTCACACTATCCTCCCATACCAGACCGTACTAAATTCCTCCCTGCCGTACTGTATGCCGTCCATACTGAATCATAGTGAGGTCCCTCCATACTTACTTGCCAGGAGGTGAAGTTTTCGTAGTTTCTCTTAAGGTCTGCAGAAAGCTCGTCTATTTTCTTGTTAAGGGCCTCGATCACCAGTTTGTTGGTTAGGTCCTCTTTCATCAGTTTCTCTACTGTCTCGTTCTGTGGAGGCTGCAGGGAAAGGACTAGTTAGGATGTCGGTCTACTCCCTGTCTGTGCTTCTGTCTGTGTTTTCCTGCATGTGTCTGCCTGCCTTCTTATTTGTTTTTCTGCCTGTCTGTCTGTCTTTCTCTCACTTAGGTCCCATTTCATTCAGTGTAAAGGGGCAACAACAATACTACCCTGCCACTGAGTTAAAAAAAATAATGCAACACTACAGCTAATATTCCAGCTTTATCAAGGAGACAACACCACTTTTACAGAATATTACAAAGATCCATCATAGCCTCTGACTTAACAGCTACAGAGTTAAATACAGTTACAAGAGATTGAGGAGCAATAACAAAAGGGTGAGCAGTAACTTTTGAAACCCCCCGCCCCGGGTTCTTCGAAATCCCAGGCACTTTTTGAAATATTGCGTAAGAGTTTCGTAAGTGTTCGGCAACAAGGTGTATCGATAATACTTTCCGCGAGTGTACGTAAGGCAGGTAATACTAAAACTAAATAACCTGTTTACCTACCTGAGGCGACTCCCTATTACGAGCATCTTCCAGCTGCTTCTTGAGGTTGTTGATGGTATCCAGCTGCTGCCTCTGTCAACACGGTAATTAATGGCTCACTTCAGGTTAATTCAGTAACAGCTTATCTAAAATGCGGTTCATGTTCTGGGGGACGATTTGGAATTAGCGCAATATTACATTCTGCCTCGTGGGATAGAAAAGGTAATTATCTAATTTTAGTATATATTTTTGATGACTAATCATCAGCCTATCATGAACCTGCGAACTGTACCTAGAAATCATAGTCATCACTTTTATTATTATTATTATTATTATTATTATTATTATTATTATTATTATTATTATTATTATTATTATTAATTTGGTGGGACTTAGAGCCAGAATGATGATGGGTGTGGCTGTTATCAGTATTATCATATTCATTATCTTTTCATTTGTATTAATTTGTATGCTTTTCATTAGTGTGTATTTATTTTACGTTATCTTACATTTGTAGTTCACATTTCCTTGTTTCTGGACTCCACCTTATGTCATCTTTAGGTCTATATAAGATTCATGATGATGATGATGATGATGATGGTGATGTTGATGATGGTAACGACAAAGAAAATGATGGAGATGATTTTTTCCCTCTCTGTCCCTGATGATGATGATAACGAAGATGAAAATGATGGAGATATATATATATTTTTTCTCCTCTTCCTGCCCCTGCCACTCACCTGTACGGACAGAGATGCCTGCTCCGCGTCACTGAACTTTTTGTTGAGGTGCTCCAGCCGTGTCTCCAAGGCCTTGATGGTCTGTCTGCTGGCCGCCTCTCTCTTCTGCAGCGCCACCACCGATGCGCCTCGCTCGTACTGGCGAAGGAGACGAAGAAGGGTTTAAAAAGAAGTCCTCGCCAATTTTTACTGCAAACAATCCTCAATAGTAGTGAATTATTACTAGGAATTATATTTTTCTGTTGCCTTATGTCTACGTATTGTACTTTTGATGATGATGTTGATGATGATGAATTCTCTACTGATATGCAAAAGCTGTTCTCCACTTTCGTTTTGGCAAAAGTTCTGTCTCGTGATTCCCTTACCAACCTGTGTCTGCGGTATCTTCTGCTGCGCCTCCACCAGTTGCTGCTTCAGACCGTCCACCTCGGCCCTCAGTGTTGCGATGGTCTGCTGGCTGGCTCTCTCCTGCTGCTCCTTCTCCCTCTCCTGCTGCTCCTTCTCCCTCTCCTGCTGCTCCTTCTCCCGCTCCTTCTGCTGCAGCTGACCCTAATAGTGCCAAGGATAGGTCAGTCACAGAGGCATATTCTTGTGGGATTTCGAGGTTCACAAGCACATTTCCTCTAACCTAACAAACACCCTCAAACTCCCTTGACTAGATATAGCACATTTGATGATCAGGTGTACTAAAACTGAATGGTCGATTTGTCAAGCAACCAAAGCTCATTCCTAGCAATCATTTACTAGCTCCTCTTTCTCACTAGTTCATTTCTTTTTTATGGCACGGTAATATTTCTGTGACTTTTATTTATATGAACAGATGAAAAAGACCTATTGAGAGCTTTAGGGTGTGATGGGATGTGTAAATAGTCAATGGAAAGCGTGTCTTTATCGTCCATGACCCTTAGTAAGAAAAACTCGGCATAATCAGCATTGCAAGTCAGCCAACCATCCTCCTTTGCTGAGCCTGCCTTCCTTATAGACACCCATCAGTAAGATAATCAGCATGAAGAGCAGTAGAGGAACCACACCAATTTCCTTTTGTTTTCTCAGCCAACTTTTTCTTATCCCCGTCCATTAATAAGATAAAGTTACTCAGCAAAAGAAAATCAGCACCGCAGGTTCAGCCAGCCAACTTCATTTACTGAGTACCTTCATTTTCCAAGTCTCTCATAAAAAAATCAGCATTGCAAGTTTGAAAGCAGGCCATTACATCGTTCGTTGCTGACTCTACCTGATACCACGCCACGCTGTCCTGACTGTTCTTCAGCTTGTGAGTCAGCTGCTCCACGTCCTCACTCAGCTCGGCTATTGTGTTCCTGTGACGGTCATCGTTCTCGGTCAGCTCCTCGATCTTACTCTGCTGCTGCTTCTGTCAGTTTGGAAAGGAGCAATTTCTTTTATTTAGATTTTTTCATTCTGGTTTTGCATTTTTTTTGAGCCGGTCATTGTATATTAGATTTTATTAATTGGTTACCAGTATTTTTTTTAGTTACTCTTCACATGGTTTGAGTGGAGCAATTTTCATATTCGGATTTATAATTTCCCTTCATTACAGGCCCCGGCACTGAGGAGCGATGTTTAAGGCAAAGCAGGAATAGGCAGCATATAAAAAGAAAAAAAAAAATGGAATAAATTTCTTTCTACATTTTTTTGCATGGGAATTTGTTTTGTAGTCCACCAGTATCCATCTATCTATCTATCTGTATCTGTCTATCTGCTTATCTCTATCTATCTATCTATCTATAAAATATTGGTTTTAGTGCAGATCCTAGGGTATATCTTTTATAAACCTTAGTCTACTGTATTGCCTGCCCAGTAAAAGTACTTTCTGTTTCCAATTATGCATCGAATTTTCTATCCATTTTCTGTTTTCAATTATCCATCAAGTTTCCTCTCTGTTTTCCTACTTTTCCCTATATGACCAGATCTTTTACTTTAAGCAATTCTTTATCGACGCAGAAGGACTACTGACGTGGTAGGAAAGGGTGGTGTGGTCCTTCTCTCTTAGGGTCTTGGTCAGCTCCTGGATTTTAGCGTTGAGGGAGGCGATGGTCAGCTGGTTGTCAATGTCTCTCTCCAGCAAGGTCTGGATTCGGGCTTCCTGGTCCTGTGTGAAAAAAAAAAAAACTGGATGACTTTGTGTACATTTATTAGTATTTCCATCTTAACTTGGCGGAGATTTCAAAGCTTATTTCACACAGCTACTAAACGAGACAAGACTGCGGTTTACATCCCATAGCACTTCTTCGTGACTACCACCATGTTCTAGTGTCAATCTCTTGCTACCTCTCAGCATTCAAGATGGAAAGAGGGCAATTTTACGCCTGGCTGGACTGAACAGAGTAGTTTCAATTTCCTGATATACAGCTCAGCATTTAAGAAGAGGATCGATTATTTTTTTTAGCCAAGTGAACAGGGTGAAGCTTATAGTGTAAAAAATCTCCTGACCTTGTTACTACTGGCCATCTCTTCCGCCTCTTTCAGCCTGTCGGTCAGTGTGGTGATGGTGATCTTGTAGGAATCCTCTTCCGCCTTCAAATCAGCGATCTTTTGTTCAAGCTTCTCCTGTGAAAAACAATGAACATGTTAACTCATCACCATCATCGGTCGTCATCGTCACTGTCATTGTCATCATCATCAATCCTCCATTATCATCATCAATCATCTTCCATCATTATCATCATCATCATCATTATCATCCAGACCTCTTCTCCCACCTAAGGTTGGGGTGAGGTAGGTATGAAGTATGACTCAAAAATAAAATGTTTCTCGCCTAACCTCACCTGAGAGGCAATGGCCCTCTGTCCCGTCTCGTTGAGCATGAAGGTCAAGTGGTCCACCTCCTCCTTCAGCGCCGCCGCTTTGACTGCCTCGGCCGCAGACGCTGTGGCAACCCTCAGTGCCTCCTGAAGGTTGCACAGGTGTTCAGTATACGTTATAAAGCCTGTATAACTCTTCTGAAATCGTACTTGCAAGGAGGTTTTCAAAGAGCTGATTTTTCTACAGTTTGGGGATATTTAGGCCATTCCCTAACAAAGGAAATATACACGCCTCCTAATACACGATTATTGTGTCGGTATATAGAAGAAACCTTATCACCAGTTATATATAGCTAAAATATTAAGCTAAACATACCATGGCTTCTAACTAAGGGAAAATAGATCAAGGTACACACTGACCTGACTTTGGTTGAGCCTCTCTTCCCTTGCCTTCACCTCGATGCTGAGTCGCTCCACTTCCTTGGTCAGCACGTCGATGCTCTGCTGATTCAGTTCCTCCCGCTCCAACAGTGTGTTGATGGTCTGCTTGGCCACGCGGTCCAGCTCCTGTAGCTCAGCCTCCCTCCGCAGCGCCCCGCTCTGAAACACAATGTAAATGCTGTGCAGTGAGTCGCCTTCTTGATGTTTTGGGTTGGATACTTGATGGATTTTAATAGAGACACTGACCTCTGTCTTTTTTTTTTTTTTTTTTTAATACAAGAGTGCACCAGTATTTTCAGCCTTTCATATACACAGCTGGTCAGCCATTGAACAGTCTCTCTGCCTGAATTAAACCAATGGGTCTTCGAGTTTTGCCTTGAATAATTTAATATCTTTGAGAGGGGTAAGGTTTGCAAACTTCGAGCCTTTAGCCTATAAGAGAATAAACCGAGGATTAAAAAAAATATAATAGCACAAAAAATAAGTAAAACTCACGAGGCTGTTCTTATACTCCTCATGCTGCTGCGTGAGGTCCTTTATTTGCTGCTGCACCTCTGCTGTCTCGGTGAGGGTCTTTTGCTGCTGCTCCAAGTGTAGTCGCAGCTCGCTCACCTCCTCCTCCACTTGGCTCTGTCACATTCAGTCAATATTATGTTCACCGCAACTCAACGTATTTTGATCTAACTTTACAAAGATGCCCATTCTCATTCAATTCATTTCATGGCCAAGTGTAGTCTGACTGGAGGCTCTTGTTTGACTAAAAAAACTAAAAGACTCACAGTTAAGGCTTATCACATTTCAAGCAACCAATATCTTAGTGTACTAGTTGTTAGACTGTCTTAGTTCCGTCAACTAAAAACAAAATTGACTGATTAAATACACCAGCAGAGAAACAAAATGGGTTCAGTAAGAATCTCTCAATTCTAGATCAAAGCAATTCCAGTTATCAATTCGGATGGTATCTGATTAACAATTTGACATTTTAGCAAAGCTGTTTACCTGCTGTACTGGAACATTTGCACCTTTAAATTAGACGAATTGTTTGACAAGATGTGAAGCTTGTTGAAGTTGAACATACTCTTGGTGTTGACAACTGTGCCATTTGTTATATATAAAAAAAAAAAAAACACCCCTCCCTCCAATACATGATAAATTCTGGTGCTACAAGGATTTAGAAAACAGATGAGTCTCTAACCTTCTCGTGTTCCAGGTGACTCAAGTGGTTCTTCAGCTTGGTTATCTCCTCGTTCTTGATTTCCAGCTCCTCCTCCTGCTGGGCCTGGAAGGAAATGATACAGAAATACAATACCTAAAGACTTTAATTTGAGTTCGAGATAATTATAAATTTTTTTAGATGATAATATAGATTTTAGACATATTTTTAAAGGAAATTGAGATTGTGAGGGGATTACTTTAGATGTTACAGTATTTTAGATTTTGAGATAAGGTGCATTTTCTTGCTGTTTTTCTGATTTTAGATTGAGTTTGAGATTACAGATTTTTTTCTTAATAGAATGGATTTACGATAATTATCCATAGATCTCTTTTAGTTGTATATGGAATGTCAGACTTATTTATTTATTTACTTATTTCCTTTGATAATGGTAGATGCAAGAAGAGTGATGTGAGGGAGAGATGCGTTGGTCTGTGTCTCTTACCCTGATGTCTGCCAGATCCTCCACCTGGTGTTTAAGACTCTTGCCCCGGCTTGACCTTAGGCTCCACGTCCGCGCCCCTCGGGGGTCATGGGAGCGAGACTGTTAAAGAACGGCACGTGAAGTTAATCCCTTTGGCTACCCTGACAATCTTGTTTTTATTTTCCCATTACAACCTTCAAACAAATTGATTCAGCTTAGCAATAAATGGCAAAATCTTTCCTAAAATACGTCAGATATCTTGGGATTGGTGACTTATATCTACGATCGATTCCCTGTCCCCTATGTTTTTACAGGACGAGGTAGACGAGGAAAGATTTTGCACCCCTTTCCTTAATCTTCCTGAAGAAAACTGTTATAACCTGCTGTAAGTTTCGTCTCTTAAAACAGATTTACTTATGAAGCTAGTACAGGAGCCAGAGGAAGATTCGACAGCCCCCTTTGTCCTTCCTGCAAATCAAAATCAGAGTTACGACAGGGCATTGATCACAAGTGTGTTTGTGTACCCTGGCACTAGTGTCTTTGAGTAGTATGTATATCTGTACTTATTTGGGAATGTACTGTACTGTCATCATCAACCATCATACCAACCCTACGCTCTACGGAGTGCTGAGGAGGTGTATCTGATGCTGAGAGTGAAGGATCCGAAGCCCGCACCTCCTTCAGCGACTGTGCCAGCTCGGAGGAGGTCATGGAGACGGGTTCAGCATCAGCCAGGTCCGAAGACAGGTGTGCACTGGCCGGCCGATGTTGCTGTCTGCCCCTTCGCTGACTTGCTCGCTGCTGACTCCCCCGTTGCTGACTCCCCCGCTGCTGACTGCCTCGCTGCTGAGTCTGTGTATGAAGTCCTTGTTATAATGGGCGGTATTCCGGGTTGTATAGGAGAGTAACACCTCTTCCTTAGCGATTTATTTTGCGTATTACAATTTAAAATACACAACTCTCGTTCATGGAAGTTCCCCAATAAAAAGCCTGACAGAAGAAAAGAACATAAGGCATAGGTGTTGAGCAGGTAACCCTATACAGGTAAAAAAAAGCTACGTGTATATTCTCTATCTTTCACGTGATTATACACACATGAGCCTAAAGTATGTTAAATTTTGCTATTTTCTCATTTATCTTAACACATACATTTTTTTTTTTTTATCGCGTACATATTATTTTTTGTAATCTGTCCCTAGATTTATTTTGTTAGAAATATTTTTTGCTTTAACCTCATACACATTTTCTAAAGTCAAACGTGTGTATAGGACTGGGCATTTATTTATTAATTTATTTATTACTATTTTCTTCTACGCGTGAAATTTTAGACACATCTTAGGTTCAATAATTTCGCCAGATTTGTCACCTGGGTCACTGTGATGGACTCTGGGCCTGACGACGCTGCTGGTGACTCCGGCCTTTGTCTGGTGGTATCTCGGGACTGCCTCTGTCGGCTGTTCATGCTGCGTCGGGCTGAGGGGCCGCCGAACTAATAATAATGATAACAACAACAATAATAATAATAATAATAATAATAATAACCACAACAAAATGATGTAATCTCAATGTACTCTATCAACTAAACACATTTTACCCCCTTCGTAGCTTAACAATCAGATCCATATTATTCCCTTCAAAGTACAGGGGCCGAGACAAGGTTACCCGGATTCGGTGTATTTAAGGGTAGATGACCAGCCTACTTTCCCTGGGGGCATTATATTTTCGAAAAGCCTCCGATCATCTCTCAGGGATTCGAAATTACGCAAGGCTGTCACTCAGTGGGGCGTCCTGGCCACTAGACCACCAGGCGCCTTTAGAATACCACTCTAATAATGCGACTAACGAAGCTCGATAATTTAAGAAGTCTTCGATGAATTTTGCCATCGTAATCAAATGTGATAACTGGGGGAATATCTGATTCATATAAATTTCCACAACAAAGTAGACTTGAAATATTGTAACCAGTAACGTCAAGGAGAAGTGAACAGGGAAGGGAATTATTCTTGACAGTATAGCGATAATTTAGTAGATATATAGAATTAACACTCATGCCTGCTATTTCTGTCATATGAAAAAAAATTATTTATGCTTGCTGTCTCCATCGGATCAGAGAAGAAAGAGGTGTTACAAAGGGATACAAAATTATCTTAAAGTATCGTAACTCGGCAAACACAAGGGAAGTAAGCTAATGCAGGAGATTAGAAGATGTATGTGGAATTATGTGCTGGGACTGATTAGATAGTCTCTGCTAAGCGTCTTCCGAAGTCACATTTCCTGTACACTCGGGGTCAAAGTTCACCGAGTATTTCATCTCATTTACTTCTCACGCTCCTCGTTTGGTTAATATTTCCAAGCTGAGAGAGCCTTGGCATGTTCCTCTACCCATAGATGATTTTTTTGACGTGATGAATGAAGGTCTGGCTAATGGTTCCTGTCATTTTTCTTATAGAATCTGTGTGTGAGTTGAATGAAGGCTTGACGATGGTTTTTCACTCATCTCATAAAACTGTAAAAGCATTGTGTGGTTTAAATTGTTCTGCCAGTTACACAGAAGCAAATACCAACTTAATCACCGAGAGAATAGCCTGACATTAGCTACAAGTATGAAACTGAAATCGAAACACATGTGGATGCGTATGGCTCGTAGGAAGACTGTTGGGTCTCAGGGAACAGACTGTTAAGCCTATGCCCATGGTTAGACACATTAAAATGAGGAAGAAAAGCGTATGGCTTATTAGTTCACCACATTTTGGCTGAATGGACAACATCCCTGTGATATAAAACTCTCAGCTTACCATACTGCCTTTCTTCTTCTGGCCACCACCGTCTTTGAGGTACTGGTGGACCTCGTGGTTCTTGTACCGCTTGGCCACGTCCTTGGGGAGGCGTCCGTTCTTGTCCTTGATCTGCGTGTTGACCCTGGCCTCCTCTACCAACCACGCCACAGTGTCCAGGTCTCCGGAGTAGGAGGCGAAGTGCAGGGGCGTCGCCCTACCCGAGTCCCTGCGACAGTGTTGAACGAAAGGTAATCTTATTCTGTGTGTAGTTTTATAGGTCTGTGTATGGCGCTTGTGTGGATGATGATTAATATGTTGGGGTTTGAATGTTCAGTTTTGGTTTTACCGGCGTCTCTGGGGCAGTAGTTATAAAGGATCTTGGATAATTTTTACGATGAAGAAGCCTCGAGATAATATACAGTTGGCAACAAATGAACCTGGATTAGCATCAATGTGTTGCAGAGGTCTGGCATTTGGCACACTTGACGTAATCGCATGTTTATTAGTGGCGCAGACATGAAAGAATGGGGGTGTCAAATATTTACTGAACTGGCCAATAACTGTGATGCATGAACGTCAGAAATTGGAGCTGGACCTCTGCTTCACGCAGACACTGTCCCAGGTTCATGTGTGGCAATCTTCACAAGCCTCGATAGCAGTGAGTTATCAGAAATCTCTCAAGTTTGGTCGTACTTTTTGACCCTGTTATTCTCTCTGTTTGGTAGTCGTATGTGTGAAGATAGAAGCTAAGAGAAGTTTGTGAATACGGTACCTTGCCTCCATGTTGCAGCCGTACCGTTTGAGCACCTCCAGCACCTCCTTGTGTCCCTTTATCGCCGCCCTGTGCACCGCCCTCCGTCCTGAACACCATATTGACGTAGAGTTAGGGAGTTAGGACGATGAATGGGTACCTACTTCAATAAGATGGCTCTCTCTCTCTCTCTCTCTCTCTCTCTCTCTCTCTCTCTCTCTCTCTCTCACACACACACACACACACACACACACACACACACACACACACACACAAGAATACTTTGGCAATGTTACAGGAGTACTTGCAATGTTCAGAGACATTGCTTCTTAATTGAATATTTTTCTCCTCCCTTTTTTTTCAGACTAAAGTGATGTAAGTAATGGCACTTTAAGGCCCACTTAATGGAGGGAACACTAAGAAAAAGTTGTTGAAAGTGACCGATAAGAGATAAGGCTTCTCACACAAGCTGGTCCACGGCAGTACGAGGTCACTGAAGGCTCCCAGCACATTATTTGTTACTAATTATTTTCGTTATATTAAGCTTTCATTGTGTCTTCACCCCGGAGATATTACGGACCGTCACAAACATCAGTCGAGAAAAATTTCGGTTGCCTAAGACCAGAAGAACGTGTAGTAAGACAAATAAATAGAGTGTGAATGGTATGACGAAAGATATCTATTGAAACCTGAAGAAGATATAGTAAAACACAGAGTAGTTGGGATATTTGAAGGCTTTTGTTGCCCAAAGTATGTTGTTGCTTAACCCCGGTCTGTGGGAGGATTTTCATGGCTTAAAACCTCGATAACAAAGAGCAAGACCAAGAATGCATGCAGGTGGGGTGACATTGGACTGACCTCTTGCATCAAAGTCCTCCGGGTTGGCTCTGGCCTCTAGCAGCTCCTCCACCACACCCACATGACCTCCCTCAGCAGCCAGGTGCAGCGGCGTCCCTCCTGTAGTAACATCACGAGAGTCATCACCACATTCACCATAATCATCAAAACTATAAACACAGCAAAGTAGTTATCTTATCAAAATCATCAGTACAGTCAGACATCATCACCACAACCACTGTTTTCACCACTTTCACAAGATAGCAAATCATCATCGAAATCATCAACATAGCCAGTCTCATCACCATAACCACTGTCATTACAGTTTTCACAAGCACAATCATGCCATCATCACCACCAAACAAGCATCAGCAACACAGACATTAACACCACAAGCACCACCATCACCAGTCAACACCACATCTCACAGTACTAGAAAGCTTTAGAAGACATTAGAGGTGTTGAAATGGCTGTACCTCCACAAACATCTGATTTGATCGGGTTTTCAGTCAATCAATCAATTTATCTACTTCCTATCTATCTATCTATCTACTATCTACCCATCACATACTAGTTATCAGTCCACACAAACTTTTTTTTATTTTCTTCCATACCGTGGGTTTCAAAAATGGCCTTATTGTACTTTTTTATAGCTCTGTCCACACACGATTCTCACATCCATTAAGAGCATATAAAAAAGAAGCTATATACGGAAATCTTCAATTCTTTTAAAGGTATACTTTTAAAACCGGGCTTATCAGAGGACAAGCCACATCACAATGAATTCCCGTTGGCGGAGATAAGATAAGGGATTGGAAATGTATTTATGAAGGATTTTAGCTCATTTTACGATGAGTATTTGTCTCAATAACGCAGAATATAAGAACGTATGATTGTAATATCTCTCCCTGACAGTAACTTTGATTTGAATTGCCAAGTGTTTAGCTAGTCTGTGATTGGAGATAACATTACAAACAAGAGATCCTATGATTAATTTAGACTCAACAATATTTATAAAGAAGGAACCAGAGCTACACACACACACACACACACACACACACACACACTGACGCGGAGATATACAGTCATTAGGGACAAGAGAGAGTTGATCCCGGATGTACTGCGTATAAAGTGACCCGGATTCTCGTTTATCTTTACTAGCCCAGTTTCCCACATTTATTTTGGCGAGGGAATTAAAGGGTGGGATTTTGGTTACCATGGGGACGGAATTCAAAAGGAGGAGGGCTGCAATAAACTCGAGGTTATGATTTACGATTGAGTATCCTTCGTTACTAGTCAAATCGACATCTTCAATCTGATTGTACTTGGCCATCGACTCAGCTGAAAGGGGGTTACAGATTTCACTCAACTCGGAATGCAATGCACGTACACTCAGTACAGATGGTAATTTTTGCTTTTCCACAAATAATCCGCATGTACTAACTCTTCATACATAATGTTTTAAGTTTTCCTATCCCGCTTTTCAGGTATTCTTCCCACTATACCTCCCTTTCTCAACTCTTCAGATAGTGCCTCTTTGTGACCCTCCCTTTCTTCTCACTCAAAAAAACTATAAAGCACTACCCATTTCACAATTTTTAATCTGTCTTAGACTAACCTTTAATATGTTTTTCCCAATTTCTTCTGATTTGAGTTTTTTCTCCAGCTTTATTAATAGTTTTTCTCGAAGGCATCTTATTTGTCATTTCAGCTGTAAAGGAGCTGATGAAGGATATTTTTAAACGTTCATATTTTAAAAACGTCACCTGATTTGAATGAAGCTGCCCTAAGATAGCAACCATTAATTTCAAAAGACACCCTCAGGTTCCCCTCACCATTGTCCTCCTCCCTCCTGCTCCTGCGGCCGGTGTCTGCCTTCCTGTACAGCAGCACCTTCACCACGTCCAATTGTCCATCTGCCGCAGCGTACAGGAGGGCAGTGCGACCGCCCTCCACACTGTCCACATCCTCTCCCCTCTCCAGCGCCGCATCCACTCCGCCTGTGTCTCCGGCGAGGGCACACTGGATCTGTAAGGCAATGTGGAGAAAGTTGGAGTAAAGGGACACTGAGGAAGTGAAGTTAAAGGTATAGAAGAAGTCAGAGTAAAGAAATCAGAGGAAGTCAATAAAGCAACAAAGAAGTCAGATTAAGGAGAAAGAATAAGAGGATAAGGTGACAAAGAGAAAGTTAGATCATAATTCGTGTTTGCTTCCGTAGGAAGTGAGAGGAAATATTATTAAAGTGACACAGAGGAAGACAGATTACATTTCGTCTTTGGATCTGGAAACGATGCAGAAGTAGACAGACAAAAGTGACAAAGAGGAAAAAGGCATCCATCTCCTCTCCTCTGCAGTGCTGTGTCCACTCCGTCTCTGTCTCCGCCAAGGGTGCTCTGGATTTGTAAGGCAACATAGTGAAAATCATACTGTACCCACTTTCAGTTAATCTGTGAAGTCCCCTGATTGCTTTTTCTATCTTATTTTTGCTATTTATATATGATTTTCTTCTGAGTGACTTCTCGAGTGGGAGGGGTTGGGTACAGCCTTCACTAACCTCTTCACTGCTAAGGGGCCATCAGGAATTGAGTAAAATCGTCCACAGGTAACAAGGAAAAATGAGAGGAGAAAATAATTAACAGGATTCAACGGGTCAAATCCATGGCCAATGAACTAGGAAGGTAAAAATATAACGAACGTGAATTATGTCACGTAGTACAATAGTTTACCCTACCTTAGTGTTTTTAGTTCTGAATACTGTCAACAGAGGGTGTTTATTTGGTGGAAAAAATGAGTTGAAATTGGTAACTCATTGTGATGGAAGCTTTCAGATAACTGGTCTAATGTTTTTATTTAAGGTCCATCTAGACGATCAGTAGCGGTAGAGCACTGTTTTGGGGAATGGATGAAAAATTACAGTGTAGACGTGATAAATCAAAGCGCCATTCCTGCAGCTACTCCTGTGTTTATAGTGTGTTTCGTCATGATGCATCGAAACACCACATCTGCTGAATGAGATCGTGTTGGCCGGTCTTACACTCTATCGATACTCTGCTCTTAACACTACTCCTCACGCCACTCTCTCTTGTACCCTCTACCTTTTGCCCTACTCTCTCTTGTATCTGCTGTTTCATCAATGTTTATTATTATTATTATTATTATTATTACTATTATTGAATTTTTTATTGTACGGAACAAGGCAATGGGAAGATGCTTTCTAATACTTTAAGATCTGTGACTGTCACAATACATAATCATGAGATCTGCAATTTGAAGACAACTATGGGGTGATAGATATGTACGGTCACTCGTATTTAAAAGCTACAGCATGTCTTTATTTGGGCTTGTGTTTGGTTTGGGGCCACTCAGTCCTACCCCAGCTGGATTAATCTCATTCTCATCACCGACTGGCAGAATGTTGTAATTTTGTTTATGATATCTCTGTGACCACCAGATCCGGACTGAGATTTGTGGGGGCCCTGGGGCACAGCATCTTGTGAAGGCTCCCTAAGAGTAATGTTGGCAGAGCGGAGTAATATAGACACCCACCGCATTTTAATACTATTCCCATCATATACAGTATGTACAGTAATGTCTATTTTTTTCTATTTTAGGGGCAAGAATTGTCTGAAATCAGTACTCTTTCTGTCATGTGGGGGCCCAGTTATGTGGGTGTCCCAAATACAGTCCCAGTAGCCCCACCATGTGGCCCTGGTGCCCCAGTATGTTCGTGTCCTTTCATAAGATACACGTCATTTTTAATGATTTTAGTCGTGGCGGGAGTCTCCCTCCTTCCACATCCATTTTTACTGCTGAACTTACTGCTATTTTAGTTGCAGTTGAATTGATTTTTAGTTTACCTCCATCTTCTTTTACCATTTTTAGTGACTCTGCCAGTGCCTTGCAAGCTCTGTCTTGTACCTCCTCATCTCATCCCCTAGTCTTGGCCACCCTAGAGTGGCTCTACTTGTTGAATAGGCGTGGGTACTCTGTAAAGGCGTGTTGGGTCCCTGCCCATGTGGGGGTTGTGGGCAAGGAGCGAGCTGATTCCTTAGCGAAAGCTGCTGCATCACGCCAATTCTCTCCTCTTTACCGTGTCCCGTTTGAGGATCTCCGTGCAGCCAGTATGGCGGCTGCGCGTTCTTGTTGGCAGAAGAGGTGGGATGCCGTTGGGTCAAACAAGCTTCGCAGTATTCGTCAAGACCTGGGTGATGGAGGGTATGTAGGAATGTCCCGCCAGTGGGAGACGGCCTTGGCTCGCCTGCGGATTGGTCACACTAGGCTGACCCATGGTTTTTTAATGGAGAGGGCTCCCCCTCCCTTTTGTGATGACTGCCTAGTTCCTTTGACAGTACGGCACATTCTTGTGGAGTGCCCCAGTCTGGGAGACCTTCGTCAGCGGTACCTTTCAAGGTGCCGGACTGGTGATGGGTTCTACCTTCTCTCCTTGGTGCTTGGGGAGGAGGCTTGTACTGCAAAAGGAGGCACATTCTCGTTTTTAACTCATGCTGGCCTACTGAGGAAGCAACAGTGCTCAACTCGTTTTAATTTATATTTTTAAAGTTGTTCTTATAACTCTCTTTATGGTGTTTTTAGCTTATACTTGTCTTTCAGTTTTGGAGTGTTCTATGTCTCCTCTTTTTATGGATTTTACATTATGCTGACTTTATTTTTACAGTTTTGTGTTCGGCGGCATATGACTCTTGCTGTTGCGCCACCAAGTCAATTTTCATTCATTCATTCATTCATAAGATACAGTACTGACTATGGTCATAAGCTTAAGAACGTTCGAGACATTATTGCATCTTTATATGTTTGTAGGTTAAAGGACACAGAATACATTAGTGTATAATGTAAATGATCATTGGCAAAAGGATACACTATACATTACTACATTTTTTTGTTCATACGTTAAAGAAGACGCAAGATATACTGCAACTGTGTCTTTGAATGTACAGCACCTGCGAGCTGCATCATACGATAATCATTTAGCATGTTTACGTATCAGCTCGTGGGAGGACAGTTAGGAAGTGTGTCGTTTCATTTGTGTAAGTAAAACTGATATTTAGATAAAATACATTAACTGTGTGCTTAAATCAGGACATTTGCCTATTTCTCCTTTCCGGAATGGAGAGGATTTAAATGTAATAAACAAAATTCCATAGACTTGCGATATATTTAGATAATAAAATACATTGACTGGCGCTTAAATCAGGTCATTTGCTTATTTTTCCTTTCCGGAATGGAGGGTATTTGAATATAACAGAAACAAAATTCCATAGACTTGCAATATGTGGGGCAATGGAGTGCTGTAATAAACCACGTCACAGAGTGTGGATTAATGAATCACTGTCAGCAAATTCAGGATGTACTCGTATCCTAGTATTTTGTTTTTTTTATCATTGGGGAATGCGCTATAACGGAGTGGGTATTGGTGAGGGGATAAAGAACGATTATCATGAGTGATATGGGAGAAGAAGTCACAGTTATCAAAATAATTAGCAATCATAAGATTAGAGATGACTGGAGGAGTGCAAGTAAGAGGTATTTCATGATTAGTATGTCTTGTATGGATTAGCTAATCCTTAAGGACGAGGCATTGGGTTAGGCTCATAAACAAAATATGTAAATGATATCAGTAATTAATATGGTAGCCGGAGAGACATCGGTTTGCCACAGGATTTAGTGCTGGGTTCAGTTTCATTTCCGATTTGTAAGTTTTTAATGTATTAATTTCTTTATTTTTAAGAATTGACACGCTTTATGGTCTGTTCTGCTCCATCTCTCATATATGTAAATAATTCTTTTTAAAGGACTGACATATGGTCGTCTATGGACAAAACCATATAATACCGTACCAGAGTAATGAAATTCACGAGGAGTTTGATCAAAAGGGCAAAACTGGTGGACATGAACCCCGTGTGGAGTACTGGATTAAAAATAAAAAGCCTTGAAAATTTCTAAAGACAGAGCAGGTGAAGACAATAATATAATCACACATTTATGATGCAGTTGTCCTGAACAGATCATTGGATACTGCCAAACGAATGTACAAAACAAGAGTTCCAGAAACTAACTTTGACAATACATAAAAAAAGAAAAAAAAAGCATTTGTTAAGTCTGGCAATGTACAGGACAGTTTTGAAGGCAAGATGAGACAATGCAAAGATATTAGAAGATATCTTTAAACACGGTATTGGTGAGATTTAATTCTGAAATATAATGAAAAAAAAAACTAAAGGAGAAACGTTGTAGGAATAGTGACAACTTCGCGAAAGTTACTTAATCTTTAAAATTTATAAATTGTCTTTAAATGTTCCGATTCTCAGTTCTGATGTTGATGATAATGAATATACAGTAATGGCAGCTATAGAGAAAAACAGATTTTGTAATCATTTTCAGTGGATATCGTGAGGAATTAAAAAAAAATATTAAATACTAATCAAGGAGGAAACTTAAAAATGGATACAAGGGAAACTCGTAAGTTATGTTCATTAACTTTCCTGAGCACCTTGAAAAATAAAAATAAAAACACAGTTGTGCCACTTAAACACTATATATAATGCACACCTGCTTTGAGATTAGTTCCTAAGGTCAGTGATCATTACTTATAAAGCTGACGTTTCTTATATTAAGGTACTGTTCTCTGCAAAACTTGGTTAGTGTTCGTCATCAGCTTTTAATACTTTCCCCTCCCATTTAAGTCCTTTGGGAGTCCCCTTAAAAGCACTATGTAAACAGCTTGAGTGAAAATGTATCGCCTTGTCTTACTCCCTTTTCAGTATTGATTCTGTTGTATCCAAATGCGATAATATCTCACTGTTCAACTTGCATGCATGGTCTTTAGGAGTGTTGATGCGTAACATAGTGATGCAGTGTGTGACAAGCTGTTTGCAAATAAAAATATGCTGTTTAATGGTTCAGCAGCCTGAAATATTGTTATACTGGAGTGTGAGCTTGTAGTGATGGAAAGTTTGACAACTTATTTGCCAATAAATAAGTCCATCTTACTACCACTACTGAGGGGGGTTTGAATATCAATTGAATACCCAACAATAGCATTAAAAACCTGTTAATTCCTCCACACACACTGGACAATGACAGCTTTATTGTACTTGATTTTGATGAACACATTCACTGTCACTTCACTTCATTTGACACAATTTTATCCAAATCTGGAATTACTTCACTCTATTTGAAATACTTAGGGCAATATGCTATGGATTTTTTTTTTTACACCTGCTGGGATATTAACTGGTTTTCCCGCCTAATGGGTGCTGATTGTCACCACTGGCCTCTGTACTTGAGATTCTGTACCTGGTAGTAAAGTCTGACATTCTGTACCTGGTAGTAAAGTCTGACAATCTGTTCCCTCGCAAAGTACATGGACATAGGGTAATAAAGTACATGGCTGCACTTACCAAGGGGGGTTGTTCGTCACTGCTGGACATTTTGTAGATTCGAAGATGTCCCCGACCGCCAGAAGAGGGCTGTTAGAGTCAGCCCTCGAGGGTTGACGTAGATTAAGTAGTGCTGGCTTTCTGCTCCGACTTTATCTGTTCCTCACTACACAAAACACTTCACTTAACCCTTTCTTTGCCACACCAGTTAGCACTGTACTGAACACTCCATTAACGATGCAGCAAAAACCAGAATTAACGACAGAGCACAGCACAGCACAGCGTCACCCTTAACTGGGAACAAGTGAGCTGTTAGCGGGTGTTGGGGGGCTCTCACAACAAGCAGCGCTGATGCGGGTTATCAGCACTCCCGATAAAGGCCAAGATAACGCCAATCAGATACACTCTTGCCCACCCTGTCACCAACTGCCCACAGACCCTAATACAGATTTTAAAGTTATCGTAGTCCTATAATAGCGTATAATACAAGCACGGTAGTTACGGCGTCTGCTTCACGGTACTCGTCACAGTGCTCCATCCGTCACGCTAACAGAACTACGTGTAGAAAGCGGACTTACGTTACGATAGAGAGATTAGATAACGCGGACATGAATCTAACTTCGTAGACCGATTTCCTTATAGCGATTTACATATCTTGTCGTCTAGAGATAAGTCATTCTCATAGGCCTTTAGCGAGTCATCAATGCTACTTTTGAGGTTGATGGCAAATTTATTAATCTAAGCTTTACAAATTGATTACAAACACTGGATTTAAAGAGACGCCAGCCCTTTCTTATCTTCTTATCTCGTTTACTATGTCACCACCATCCAGCACCGCCCAGAGATAAAGCATTCCCACACATGATTGGCTGGTGAGTAAACGAGAGGATTTCAAAACTGCTTAGACAGTATTACGCCCAAATATTTCCTCCAGTCACGTTATCAATTTCTTAAAGATGTGGATCGTGCTTAATTATTACGTCTTTTTGTCATTCTTCTTGAACTTACGGAGATCCCCACAAGGCAGTGAAAAGGAAATTGAAGTCTGTATCTAACACCTTCAGGTCGAAAAAAAATATTCGCAATAAAAATAAGTGCAATAAATAAGTAAATAAATAAATAAATAAGGGATAAAAATGAAACATAATTAAAAATCAAAAATTGTTTTTTAGGATGAGTAAGAGTAACATGGGAAATTTTAACTAAATAATGGATTCATCGTAAAATTTCTCTATCCTTATATGGAAATTAAAATAGCCAAGAATTTCCTCTTAGTCAAGTGACCTCAGTATCCTGAATGATCACGATTATCAGTAAATTTGAAGAACAGATATGAAGGGCATTTATGGGTAAAAATAATATTCTTAATCCTGTATAATTACTGAATTATTATTACTCACTTCAACTCTTAAAAATGTTACTTCCCTTAATTATCACGGTTACCTTAATTATGAACAAGTTAGAGATAATTAGGAGCTAAAATCGAAATTTACCTCTGTCTCACTTATCATTCATTCAAATATATTTACTCATAGTCATGGATTTGTCAATCAATCTCCTTAATGACCTTTATCGCTAATTATGGGTGATGAAAAAGGTAATCTCTATTTATTCAGTTATTACTAAGGCGATGGATGTCCTTAGTAGTAAGTTATCATTTCCTAAATGAGTGTAACTGTCGTTATTTGAGGAAGAAGAATGATAGTGAATGAGAAGCCAAATTACTCCTCCTCATCATCATTATCATCATTTACCGTATCCTGTTTCATCTTCATCACATCATCATCATTATCATTATTTATCGTATCCTGTATCATTCATGCACGTGTCAAGGCCATGGGGTTACTCTTGCTACTTGATATCAGCTTTATCAGCAATCACGTGACTAGGAAGAGTAACAGAGCTGTGTGAAAATTAAAGTTTGCTTACAGAGCTTGGTGAGTAATTTCTAGACCTACTGGCAGAGCTTCGTGAGTAATTTCTAGACCAACTTACAGAGCTTGATGAGTAATTTCTAGGCTTACTGAGTTTGGTGAGTCACGTGAGAGCAGCAGTTTCGCAATACCTTATCTTGTGAATCATCGGATCTTAAGATCAAACTCACAAACACTTACGTCATTTCCCTGTCGTAACTGTGATTTTTCCCATAATGGACAAGGGAAAGGGAATAGAGAACCTTTCATGTCTCTTGTTCATCCTGTAATAACAAATTTAGGGTAAAGGAGGAAGATTATTAAAGCTATATACATATATTTCTTTTAACATGCATGGCAAAAAAAAGTTAGGGCAGAATTTTCTATATCTCGACTTCTTCCTGCAAAAAGATAAATAAGTTGGGCAAGGAATTGATGGTAAATGTGAGGTATGATCGAGAAGTATCCTAAATTTAGCTAGCGAAAAAGAAGATTATTTACTGAGTTCAGACTTTAATCCTCTTCAGGGTATGCCCCTTGGGACTCAAGATCTTTGTCGCACGTGTCTTTTTCTCATTTGTGTCCTCAAATTTCGAAGCCTTCAGCGGGATCTTCAGTTTAGGAAATAGCCAATAGTCGCAGGGAGCAGTGTGAGGAGAGAGGGGAGCCTGCCGCACCTGTGTGATCCCGTGCTTGGCCAAAGAATCCTGGATGACATACGATGAGTGGGCAGGAGCATTGTCTTGGTGGAGCTGCCAATCCTCCGTTTCCTACAACCCTCGTCTCTGGAGGATTTTTTTTGGCCAAACGCAGGATCGCACAAGTCTGGCAGGCTGAATTCAACCTCGCCAAAGAGCTGCACTGTAATATTAAGTCTGTATAAGGTCGCTGCAGGACCAGATCTTCCCGAAGGTCAGAATTAACCACTGTAACCTGGCCCACACGAATATATGATGAGTAATATATGTTCTTTGCATGGGGACTACTTATTATTTGGAAGCTTCACCCACTGTGCAGTTAGAATTTGCGTTTCTGTAAGAGAATTTCATCTATGTGTTCTTTTTATGACAAGGATATATGTCGTTCTCAGCTCAGACATTATCGAACAGGTTTAAAATTCGAAGGCAATATACACACCAACTTCCGTGTTTTCATAGCGAGTGTTAGGCAGCCATGGAGTAACATATTACCACAAAATTTTGGTTACTTGACTGTCTTCATAAATAATATCAGAAAAAAAAATAGTCCTTCTGTAATGGGATTTATACACGTGCACTCATACACACGCACACACAATCCCCCCCCCCTCTCTCTCTCTCTCTCAGTCCAATGGTGATGCGTGTTATCAAAGCACTGATAAGATAAGCTCCCCACCACAACACCAAACCTAAGCAGTCCTGAACAGTGACGCACCTTCACTTCCTACCCTGCGTCCTCCGTCGCCCCCCTGTGTTCTACGTACCTAGTTCACGTGCAGAGGTGGTGGTGGAGTGGGTAGGGGTGTGGGCTGCTGGTTGGGTAGTCACGGGTTCGATTTTTGGAGGAATCGAATTATGTTGCCCCCTCATTTTTTTTTTTTTTAACTTGCGTATTCCTGTAAAAATTGCGCATCGATAAGAAGAAAATCCTGTGTGTTTATTGATAGTCAGTGTCGTCCATGTCCTCATCGCAAACGTCATTGACATAACCTAAATGCTATGGAATGTGTGTGTGTGTGTGTGTGTGTGTGTGTGTGTGTGTGTGTGTGAGGGGGGGGGCGGTTTTCGATGCGGGTATGAGGCCTACACGATAACACACTCGGATTTTAGATATCAGATCGTCTGTTGATTAGGCTGGAATACTGTCTGTCTGTCTGTCTCTGTCCAATCTTCATCAGGTGAGAGCATTTTACACCGTCCCGTGGGAACCCTGTTATCTGCTACACTATCGCCACTTCTGTCTTAAAGGACTCGTCTTTTGTTGGGAAGAGTACTGATAGCCACTGATGTTTTTTTTGGCAAGAGTACCATTATAGTCCACCAGGTAAATAGCACAGGTAGTGGGGTGTTCGCAGGGATTCTCAACTTGAGAAGGAAGAGGACAACGAGCGTAGATGTGAACAGCATCCTTATTACAAACATTTCGATATTTAAAATGTTATCATCAGTGATCTAAAAGGGGAAAAAGAGTCAGAACACTAAAAATCATTCACAATATTGTGTAAGTGAAAGAACACACAGACACATGGTCGAGAGAGAGAGAGAGAGAGAGAGAGAGAGAGAGAGAGAGAGAGAGAGGATAGGGGAAAGGGTACTAAAAAGTTACGTAACATGTCTGCAGTACCTCTTTAAGTAATTCTTTTTTTGGTACACTTTCCCATCCCCCCCTTCTCTATCTCTCTCTTTATTTTGGAACGTTTGTCTGTGTATTTTTTTCACTTACAGAGTATTATGATTGATTTTTAGTGTTTTGACTTATTTTTCTCCCTTTCAGATCACTGATAATGACAGTTTAAATGTCGAAACGTTTATAATGAAGATGCTGCTCACGCTCGTTGTCCTCTTTCTTCTCAGGCGGATAGTTTTGTTGACAGACACACCAACAGTTCATATTATAGGAGGACACAAGTATATGGGTTCACAAGGATTTCAAAACTAAATCCATTAAGCTATAAAATTTAGTTCGACAGGTGACGTCATCGTGAGCCATGACCTTCGTGTGATAAAAAAACAAGTCTATCTGGCCTGCTGAAGTGGACAGGATGTTACTGATCAGAGTATCACAAGAGGCAGGAGGATAAAGATGACAATTTTCTACCGTCTGTCTGTCTGCCTGTCTGTCTGGTGCCTTCTGTATATGAGTCTTAAATGTATGTCTGTATGGAACGTGCATGGAAGGTAGGTGGAACAGTGTGATGTACAGTATGCAAGATTCATCAGTGTATATGTATAGGTGGGTCTTCGGGTCTTGGAACTGTGTGTAGGTCAGTGGGATAGGCGTGGTGACGGGCTGATGAGAGTGCGTGATGCGTGTGGAATGACAGTTTGCATGGAAGGAATGAGTCTTTAAACAGCAGCTCAGGGACTATAGTGGAAGGTGGCAGTGTGTAAATGGAGGGAAGGAAGAGGGAGAGAAGAGAGGGAAAGATGAAAAGTAGGATGGGCAGGAGAGGAAGAAAGGAAAAGATGAAGGGAGGTGGGTGACAGCTCAGGAAATGGAGGGAGAAAGGTGGTAGAGGAAAGAGAGGAGAAAGAAAAGAGGAAGAAAGGAACTAATATAAGGAAGTGCAAGGTGAACAGAACACAAATGAGGGAAAGTGATGGGGAAGGAAGAAAGCCAAAGGAGGAAGAGAAGAGGGGAGACGGAGAGAGAGAGAGGGAAGAAGGGAAAGAAATAAAGGAAGGAGATGGGCAGTCCTAGCGTCGGAAATGAAGTCATCAGTGTTTTTACAGCCGCCCTGGTATCATTTGCAGCAGCTGTGTCACGGGCCCTGCTGAGTCTTGCCTCTTCATTACGTCTATCTCTAGCTTATTCTTCCTTCTACCTGCCTCGTTAAGCTTAGTAGAACCAGACGATTTTACTCAGGTGGGTAGAGTCAGTCCTCTTGTCGTGGGGAAGCTAATAAAGGTTATATCAAAAGCAGAGGTTCAAAACAGTGTGGAAAAGACGACCTGGAGGAAATTCGGCATCCTTGGGGAAATTTTATATGGTGTAGTTGAGAACTAGATGATTCATATGAACAGCTGACGTGATGGTGGTGATGATGATGATGATGATGCAAGCAGAAATATACAGCCACAAATTCACCTCGGCAACATCAAGGCAGCAGTAGCCTAACACACAATATCCAATAGCTCTCCAT